>PVIJ01005941.1:18093-97830 GCA_004024925.1 Scalopus aquaticus | reverse complement strand
TACATTTCAGAATAGATCATTTTCTTAGAGAGAGAGAGAGAGAGAGAGAGAGAGAGAGAGAGAGTGTGTGTGTGTGTGTGTGTGTGTGTGTGTGTGTGTGTGTGTGTGTGTGTGTGAAGAGGCAATACATGTCTGCCTACCCCAAGGGATGAAGGGATAAACATTTTTTGGTGAAGATCTTTTCCTGAGTTGCAGATGCCAAAGCTTGGCCGATGATGGCTGTTGGGTTTGGGCATGGGAGGAGCTGGTGGTCTCAACTTTTATGCTGTGAGTCTGCTGGGGTCCCCTACAGGAAATTGATATTTAAACTGATATCTCCTGAAAGAAGGAAACAGGCAAGATGGAGAGCTTTGCTGGAGTTAGGGCTGAAGTTCCATCTTCACATGCACAAAATCTCAGTCTTTTATCAGTTAATGAAGAAAATCTCAGTCTTGTATCAGTTATTGAAGACCATTTGCACGGATTATCTCATCAGCACCAATTAGAAACTGCATCTAAACTATGTTCTAAAAGAACTTTTGTTATAAATGTTATGTGGGTTTGTACTTTCTTCTCTACCTCTTTCACAAAGGACTTGGGATAGTGTATAAACATGCATGGGACTGACATACCACAGTTCTAGAGCTATTTTTTTAAGTTAAAATTATATTTCATAAACTTCTTATTTCTTATCTATTGCTCATATATTTTCCAGAATTCACATGAACCTCCTTCAGTAAAAAAACTGCTACAGAGACACAGATGACTTGTAGAATTTCCCTGTCTTTGTAACCATTTATCTGGATTCTAAACAATTAGCACATTAATTAGAAGGAAACACACACCTTTTCTGGAAATTTATAGTTTCCTAGGGGTGACAAAAAAGTCTGTAATTTCATGTCCACACTTAACCTCCAGATCCTTCTGCAGTAAGATGAGTATGTTAAGGTTGGGTTTCATGGACATAACAGCAAAGTTCCAAGTAACAGTGGTCAAAGGTGAAATTGATACATCCTGTTTTAGACCAGTCAAGACCCCCAGGAGGCTCACTTCCCAAAGTTCAGAGGAACTCAGATTCTTTCTTTCTGCTTTTCCATACATAACTTTCATTCAACGTCACATCACTGTCCCAAATGACAGTTCTATTCTTACCCCGGTGTCTTCATGTTAAACAGAAGGATGGAGAAAGCACAAAAAGCACATGGCCACACTTAGCTTCGGGGGAAGCTGAAAATTTAGTCTGTATTTTTCCCCACAGCTGGTAGGCTAGTTAAAATTGAGGAGTTCTGTGCTAAAGTCAAAAGTGGCGCAGACCCTCAACGAAAACTTACCAGCATATAATACAGTGTGTAACCACAGTGTAGACCAGATTTGGCAAGATCATTTTTACCCATATTTTGACTGATATTAATCCTACACTAAAAAGAGTTGAAATCAGTGCCTGCTGATTGATGAGATGATCAGGAGTGACTTAGTTTAGGATGATCAGATCAACTACCTAGACTTCCATCCTTCCATGAGACAGTGTTTTAGTTTTCACCATTAGTGATATGTAATGGCCTAATTTTTTTTTAGTTTGACAGGTACAGGCATGATTTCAAGGTTTACATCATTAGCTACTTTGTAGTTCACATCTGGGTCCTGGTATTCAGATATTCAAAACATGTTTTTTTTTTCCTGACTCATCAAATAATGAGGGGGGTGCATATTTGACTTAATATATCAAAATCAAAATTCAAAATTGTCTGATTAACTTCCAGACACTGGGCTGAAGGTACTGGTTTCATTTAATCCCAGGGAGGGAGGAAGATAGTGGAAGAATGTGGCGCCTCTGTGTTGACAAGGGAGCTCCGAGGTTCAGCAGAGTTAGCAAGATGCTAGTGACTATCAGGACCAGGGCACTGGATTGGAAGGTGAGGTAGACTAAGGCAAAGGAGCAGGGCCTCAAAATGTGCATTTGAACAAAAAAGCAAAATCATAAAATGTGTATTTAACAGCTATCATGTAACTACCCCCAATGATTAAGCAGCCTTCAAAATGCAAAGGCAAGTGACCAATTAAGCCTTAAACCTTTGATCTGTGAATTTACTAGTAACCTTGAATTATTAAAAGCTATGAGGGCCTCCCTGGTGGCGCTGCGCTGTGGAGCTGTCAGCAGCGGCGACACAAGTTCGACACCCAGTCGGGGAGATTCCCACATGGCGCAGCAGACCTCTCCTGCCTCATCCTCTGCTCCCCTCAGCAGTGTATTTCCATCGATCTGCCTGTTCTGCCCGCCACTCTGTTTCTGGTGAACCCTCTCACCGCCCCACACCTCTGGCCTATACCCAAGCTTGTATGCATAAATAAATAAATCTTAAAAAAAAAAAGCTATGCGACACAAATATCTTCAGTAAGTTGATCTCTCAATAAATACCATGAGATCTAGTAAAGATAAATAACGACAGAATAAAATGCCTTTCTACAGAAATTCTTCCTGCTTTTGTTTTGCTTTCGTTCATAAAGTAAAAGGAGATTTTTCAGTAAACAATATAAAAGGTAAAGTGAAAAACGTTGCCACTTTTTCCCCCTTCAAATTTATGTTGTCTGTGGGAGAGGCCACAATTTTAACCAGATGGAAATTGAAGTTTCTATAATTGAGAGGAAGGGGGCAGGGTGAAAAAGAATGTAAGAATTTTAGAGTTTTATACACTTTCAAAAACCCATGACCCTGTGAATACATAGTCTGGACTGCTCCCCCGTCTGGGGGACCCCTGAGTGAGGGCCCTGGGCAGTGGGCTTGCTGGTGACTCTCACCCCACCTCTGGATAATGCGTCTGTAACTACTGGAGTGTCCAGCCAGCATCAGCACCCCCAATGCACCTTTCTTCTAATAGAAACAATTGAATTCCAGAGTCGGCTTTCATTTTCTTCAGTCTAGAAGGCCCCCCTTAATGTTAAAAACTTTCACAAGAAAAAAAAACAAAGTAGCCTTGATGAATCTGCAGCAATTGGTACAGATGGGGAGAACTTTCTCTCTCATTCTAAATACTCCAACGTGCTCTAATTTTTTCTGCAAGCATGTATTATTCGTTCTAGCTGAAACCTAGTTATAGTGAATGTGTTCATCCTAAGATAAATAAGTTATGTGTTATTTGTAGACTAAATAGCAATGTCATTTCCTTGGGTTTCGCTGCTTGTCTTCTTCTCCTTTTTTTATTTTTATTTATACATACAAGCTGGGGTACAGGCCAGAGGCGTGGGGCGGTGAGAGGGTTCACCAGAGACAGAGTGGGGAGCAGAACAGGCAGATCAGAGGTACACTGCTGAGGGGAGCAGCGGGCGAGGCAGGAGAGGTCTGCTGCGCCATGTGGGATTCTCCCCAGCCGGGCGTCGAACTCGCGTCGCCGCTGCCGACAGCTCCACAGCACAGCGCTCAACCGCTGCGCCACCGGGGAGGCCCACTGCTGCTTGTCTTCTATCCTAATCTTCGTGCCCACTATCGGAATTACCTAGAGCTTTTCAAAATTTTCTTCATCCAAGCCAACTGCCAGCACCCCAAGGCCATCGTGATCTCTTAGGACAGAGGTTCTTAAAGTAACTCCGTAGTAAAATGAGTATCACCTGGGGAATGTTAGTTGTTGGAAATGGAAGTTCTCAGTCCTGATTCCGTGTCCACTGGATCAGATCTAGAAATGAAGATGAGTAATTTACATGATTCTAATGCACTCTCCATTTTGAGGACCATTTCCTAAGAGAAAATCTCCTAGAATGAAGCAAACATTTACCATGTCTGGTTCACCCCAACTAGTCTACAATGTACTGATTCCACATGGTATTTTCTGTGACTAAGTTCTTTATAAAAGTAGTAAAGGTGTCTTCATTCTGAAACCTTAATGTAAAATAAAGGAGAACTACAGATTAACAAAAGATAAGTCTGAGTGTGTGCTTGTGTTCCCTATTGTTGTTCATTTTTCAGCATAAAAATGGTCATGAAATGAATTCCCACATGCCAAACTCAAGGAGAGAGGAGTCTGGGAAACACAGCCAGAAAGGCATTGGGCTCATGACCAGTGGGGGTCCAGAACCCTGATGCTGGATGTTGGGTTTTCACAAGGAACAGAACAGTCCTTTCCGAGGAAAATTATTGGAAAGTTTACACCCATACTTTGACCACAGGTATAAAACTTAGGGACAGTTGAGGTTCTTTTCTTTAAAACAGGCCTCAGATAACTATTTTAAAAAAAATTATCTAAGACTCCCCCAGAAACCTACATTTAGTAATATTCCTTGTTTGTTTGTGTCCTGACTCTCCACTGCAAGTCAAGTCCATTCAAAGTCACTAATTCAGTAGGCATCCAAGCGCCCACAGTAAGCCCGGCAACATTTGCTCACCAGGCTGGAAGTCCGTGGTGGCCAAGCAGTCCTGCCCCCAGGGAGCTTACATTCCAGTGGAGCAAACAGACATGAAGCCAGCACAGATCCTCTTAGAGGGCAGTTAGTATGTGAGGAAGATAAACAGAGACAGGAAAGAGAGTGTTACTGATTTCTGTCCACCCCAAATTCATATGTTGAAGTCCTAACCCCTAGGAGCTTCCAACATTACCATATTTGGAGAAGAAGGTCTTCAAAAAGGTAATCAAATTAAAATTAGTTCATTGGAATGGGCTCGAATTGAACAGTGACCAGGGCTTAGACACACAGAGGGGCACGTGGAGAAGATGGCCACCTGCAAGTCAGGTGAGGCTCAGAATAATCTGCTAAACTGTTGGCCTCACACTTCCAGATCTATGAGATAGTAAATTTCCATTGTTTAAGTCTGTGGAATGATAATGCAGCAAACTGAGCAAATTAGTACATAGAATCTCAAAGATGGAAAAAGACAGCCTCTCCCAGGGAAATTCATGCAGACCAGAGGGATCTGGAGAGGGAAAAGAGATGGAGCAGGGAGACAGAGAGGGTACTAGCATGGGTGGCTTGGTGGAAGATGAGTGGAACATATGCACATATAAAAGAGAAAAATGGAACCCCCAAAACTAAAAAAAAAATCACATCAAATTCTCAAAAAGAAGGGAGGGAGGGAGGGAGGGAGGGAGGGAGGGAGGAAGGAAGGAAGGAAGGAAGGAAGGAAGGAAGAAATGTACTCAGATTCCTATGTTCAGTGCAGGTGTGAAGTGCCCAACAGATTGGGCTGTGCCTGGAAGACAGAAGGACCAGACTCTGATGTCCACAGTCTCAAACAACAGACTGGCAACTTTTCAATTATTCTTAGACTCCCTTTATCCCTTGATGAACATTTCTTACAAAGAAACCAAATGGAACAGTAAATGCTAGTTTACCAGCCAGCCAATCACTGCAAAGTATGCAACTTGTTCCCATACATTTGCATTGTCATACAGCATTGAAACTTGTGCCTTGAAAAAAATCCTAATTTCTACATGCCACCGTTCTTCTGATCGATTCCAAATTAACTGTAATTTTAACAGTACCTCTCACCATGCCAAGTCTACCTGACACTCTCCACATAGTACATTGGGTTCATTGTCAGTCATCTGTTTTGTTGGGTTACCAACATAGTATTTTTATCTAAATTTTGTACAGAAAAGCTCTATGCCATTGGAAGTTATAAAACAACTATTTGCTTATTTCTAATTTTATGTATATTTGGCTCCATAGAAACTCACTAGTAGGCTCGTCCCAGATGCTCGTGTATTGTTTCTTTTTCTTTCGGTTTTTAATTTATATTAATAACCATACCCTCTAGTAGCACTATGGGTTCTTGAACAGACTACTATTATGTGTGCTTCTTGCAATTTGGCATCAGAAGTTGTCAGTCTGCATTGCAGCACTAGTTTGAAACTAATTCAAAGAGGCATTATTCCATGCTTCCTCACCACAGGCTGAAGGCCGGCTCTCATCTGGGAACTGCCCAGCGAGAGCTGCGGGCCAAATCTGGCTTGAATTTATCCAAAGAGTAGCCTTAGTGTTCACATTTCAACACTGAATGGGCTATTGAATTCCACAACCACCCCCGACCTCTTTCCTTCTTGAAGGTTGACTGTCTCCCACAAAGGAATTTGTTGATTTTTTTTAACTTGTTCAAATTTTTGTTATGGATTATAATTAGGCATTTTTTTCTTACACATTTATTGATACAGCATTGGATAAGGATAAAAGCAAGGGACACTGGAATATGCCAAAAGAAAGAATAAGATAAGCTTTTTTGTATGATTTATAGATTGCCCATCTAATTTTGAGGTAGAAATATGGTTCCATATGTTCATTTATGAGTTGGCCCACTTTTAAGTCCATTTTGGAGTAGACCAGATGTTTTTGACATGGCTTAAGCATATTAAGACCTGTTTCTCCTGTAAAGTTTCATTGGGACATTTCATTCGCCTGGGCTTCTTTCTAATCAATATGGCTACCGAAACTGTAGCTGTAAATGAGTGCTTGGTATTTAAATGTTCTCTATTGTTTGGTACATATACATTCTGTCTTCCCTGGTCAGCAGGAAGATGTTGGAGGGAAATATGTGTTAGATTCCTTCTGGGCTATGTGGCCTCTAGGGGTTGGCTGCTCAGAGTTAAGGATGCAGCTAGAAATTATTGGTTACTTAATTAATGGATCATTTTCTTCCTCCGAGAGCTTTGCAAACATTTGTCGCTGTTGGGCTTTTTTTTTTTTTTTAAGTCGTGATTTTAGGTCCCAATACTATTATGTATCATGGAGACTGGTGTATATATTTTCTTTTTTCTTAATAATATAAAAAAGGAGGAAAGATTCTCTATAAGATGATATTTTGAGAAATACCCTATTCTCCCAAAATTTTTGCAAAATGAGAGGGTATTATCAGATGAGTTCCAAAAGAAATAGACTCCCTTTGGAATAACTAGGGCTGACCAGGGTACCCGGAAGGTAGTAGGTGTTTTTTTTTAAATAGTTGCTGAATAAATGCATGTGTAGAGAATTTTTCTATGGTTTTAAACCACAATGACTAGAGTTATTTCCTATCTCTATGGAATAATATCACATATTTCTTCTAGAATCAATTTCCCCCATTTCTTCATATTGAAAGCAAAGTGTTTTCACTAAAATGATTTGTATTGAAAGGGCGAATGCCCCTAAAGTCATACTAGGATGGAGACAAGATGTGAAAAGAACCTGGGGAGGAAGGATATTTGGGAAATAAGGCTGTAGGAGGAACGTCTGTGTGGCCTGGGGCCAGGGCAGGTGGCTGGAAGGACCTTTAATGCCAAATGCATCTGGTATTTTAAGCTGTTTTCTTTGTGATGTTGTAGAGTTATGTCTCATAGTACCCTGATCTCCCTTAATAAAGTCTGTGCAATCCCCAAACCCTACTGTAAAAGCTGTTTGGGAGAAAAGCAAGGAAAAGAGCCTAATTCTGTCCCATTTGGGGCAGAAATAGCGCAACAACCCCTGTGGCTGAGAGATCTGGTGCCCAGCAGGCACAGAAGTAGGGTCAAACAAACCTAATCTCCTAAGAATTCACAGAAATCTCAAGAAGGGCTAATTTATGCAAATTTTATACATAATTTTTGGAAAGAGTATTCAAGTTAGTTTTGCTAAACTCTCAAACCAGAGGTTCACTTCAGCTGTCAGGCTACTAATAAATCAATTATTTATTTTATAATAACAAGTATACTAACTGTTGAATACATCTTAAAAGTATATTCCTTTTCTAATTATAATAATCGAATTCAAGGCATAAAATGTATACAATTGATATTACCAAAAAGGAGAAAATAATAATAACACTAAATAATCCCTGAACCAACAAATGTGTCCTTTCTTGTCTACTCTTCCAGACTTTTCACCCCACCCCCTGAATTGTGACTGGCTTTGTGACTTGAATACACTGGAATGTGATTCCCAGTCCTCTGAAAGCCTTTCCCGCTTCCACTTTTTCTTGTAACTTTTCTTCGTCAAGTAAACAAGCTCAAGGCCTGTTCCCACATGGCACAGAGACCAAACAAAGCCATCCAGGCCTGGAGCTAGTTAGCTCACACACGTGAGGAAGGCCCGCCAAGTCAACAGAGCTGCCTCCCCCTCACAGCTGACGATGGACGCATGATTAACCCCAGTCTTGTTCAGAAGAACCACCTAGCTGCCCTTCAGACTCATGGGAAATACAAATACTTATTGTTTCAAGCCATTGAGTCTTGGAGGGGTTTTGTTACATAACAATCGCTAACCGATACATCCTATTTTATAGAGAACAAAACCAGCCCATTACATTGAAATCACTTGCTCATGTAAAATCCAAGTCAAAACTTTGTGTCTCCGTGTCCCAATATGGTGAGTGATTTTTCCTGATCTGTATAGGTTCCAGTTTGCTTAAATTTAAAAAACTATACTTAACTTAAATTTCCTCTATTCTGATATCTTCAATATAAGATACCGTTTTTTCTATATAGTAGATACATAAACTGCTTCTGTTTCCAATTTTTAGTCTTTTTTTTCTTGCTGGTAAACACAGGTACTCTATTATTAGATATTCTTTGAATAGTTCCATGTTTATTTGAACTCAAACTTTATAAAACACAGGCCTCCCTGGTGGCACAACGGGTTGGATCTTAGCCTATGAAGCTATTTGCAGTTACTGCAGCACTAGTTTGATCCCCAGCCAGGGAGCTTCCCACATGGCACAGTAGACCTTTCCTGCTTCACCTGCTGCTCCCCTCAGCAGTGTACTTCAGTCAACCTGCCTGTTCTGCTCCCCACTCTGTCTCTGGTGAATCCTCTCACCACCCCACACCTCTGGCCTGTACCCCAGTTCTTGTATGCATAAATAAATAAATCTTTACCAAAAAAAGATTTATAAAATACTATTTATTACCTGCTCCAACTTATATCCCTTTACACACACACACACACACACACACCACCTTTCTCTGACTTCTGTATATTGTTTAATGATGACCCCAATGCTGTGGTCATGCAGGACCAAAATCTTGAGACTGTCTTTAATATCTCCCTCTCTACAACTGAACATCTGCTAACAGGGTTTCTCTCTCCAGATGCTTCATGCAGTCCTTCTTTCCACTTCGTAACCACTGTCATATCCCTAAGACAAGTTGAGTCCAGGTGTATATCGATCATTTCTAATTTCATCCCACCACCCTTCTGATGGGAGTTTTTGGGGGCTAAAGCCTTTCCTCTCCAAACTCCTTTTCAGCTGTGGGTGTGCAGAAACTGTCCCGTGGATGCACCGCCACAGGATTTGGGAGGAAGAAGGCATGCATGCTAGTCATCAGATATCTGACTTCCTGTTTCTATCTGCAAACAAGACGTGGAAAGTTAAGTTTTGTGTCCTCGGCCCCTTGCTGACTAGCTTCCTGGGACAGCTGGAGCAGTGGCCTCAGAAGTCGCAGCTCCCTGCCACACTTCCCTTTTCCTTTCCTGGCAGCTACCCTGGAGGGCTGACCTACGTCCCTTTCCTACAGCACTGCCAATAGTTTCATGGACACCTAGTATCTTGTGCAAAATCTTTTCTGTAAATGGTCCAGAGTCATTTCTAAGGACTTAAAAATACAATAAAAGCCCATCCTGAAATATGGAGCTTTATCCCCAAAATGGGGAATATAGATTTTATTCCAGTGCTCCTCCATCATTTATAGTTGTATTTCTCTGAATATAGCTATACCAGGAACACTAGGGTACTGGTGAAAAATCAAAACCTTCACCCCTAATGAATCATAATGTGCAGAGACAGTCTAGATGCATACATTTGCACAAGTATCTCAAGATTCTTATGCATCCTTAACTATGGCAATCATTGATTTCTAATATTTGTACAACTGTTAGACTTTTAAAAAAAATCTGTTAGACTTTCAATAAATAGAAACTGTGTTCCTTTTCCTGATGCACACAATTAATAAGCTAGCATTGTATCAAAAGAAATAAATGATTGAAAACTGAATGTATCCTACCCACTAAACCATCCTAGAGAAGAAAGCTGCAATCTTGTTAGACAATTATTTATATTGTATCATTGTGTAATACCAGGTAATGACTATAGTTCAAGATATACTGAAAAGGAAATCTGTAGATGCAAGCACTTATGTTATTACATAGGAAAAAATGAAGCAAAATCAAGATAACAACAAAGTGAAAACCGAGAAAGGCAGAAGTGTTACGAATGTCATGTTGTTTTCTGTTAGCCCAGCCTTATAATCATAGACTAAATCACTCTGGAATGTTTCTTTTAATGTGGTGATATTTTAAAAGAAGGCAACAAAATTATTTAAAGAGGATGTGATTACCAGGATCCACAAAGATTCAAATCAAATATTCTCATGACTTATAAGAGAGTTGCAGAAACAAAACAAATATGGAAGACAATACTCACAAATACCCCATTTTCTTCTGATTGCTTAATACTAACTAATTCCCTAAAAATTAGTCATGGACATGTGACCAGCAGTGGCCAAAGAAACGTGAGCAAAAGTGAACAAGTCCCTTTTAGCCCAAAGCTTTTACTTGCCAGTGCTCAGCTCCCCAAGCCCTTTCTCCCTGGGGGAGGCAGTCAAAGCCTTGCGGTTGCAAAGGTGCACCTATGTCAATCCACCTGGATCCCTCAGTCCACACACAGAAGTCAGCTCCCCTGGAGACTCTCCCTGCAGAAGACTCTGCCTGGTGAAGAAATAGATGTTTATTGTGTTAACTAAGATTCAGGGGGGGTTACTGTCCCAGATATTGTAAACAATATTGAAAAATGCACAACTTTCCTACATAATAGTCAATACAGTTAGTCAATATGGTGGGGAAATCTCATGTATATTATAATGAAAATGAAAATAAATACCTAAGCATTAAGCAAAAATATGAATGACTATATGGAGCACATAAAACTTTTCTTAAAATATGAGACTTGGGCCTCCCTGGTGACATGGCGGTTGGGCGCTGCACTGTGGAGCTGTCGGCAGTGCACGCTGCGAGTTCGACACCCAGCTGGGGAGAATCCCACATGGCGCAGCAGACCTCTCCTACCTCGCCCGCTGCTCCCCTCAGCAGTGTATTTCTGATCTGCCTGTTCTGCT
The DNA here is from genome assembly GCA_004024925.1 of Scalopus aquaticus. NCBI lineage: Eukaryota > Metazoa > Chordata > Mammalia > Eulipotyphla > Talpidae > Scalopus > Scalopus aquaticus. Next base: position 86,809 of record PVIJ01005941.1, on the reverse strand, counting down.
CCCCGCTCTGTCTCTGGTGGACCCTCTCGCTGCCCCACACCTCTGGCCTGTACCCCAGCTTGTATGTAAAAGTAAACAAATCTTAAAAAAAAAATGAGACTTTCATAAATGGAAAGTCATGTCATATTCCTGGAAAGGATAACAATAGTATAAATCTGTTTAGCTTCTCTCAAATTCTTTGGTAAATTTAGTAATTTTTTCATTGAAATTTCAAGGTTATTTTTTCTAAAGTGAAAATAATCATTATGAAATAATTTGAAGTAGTAAATAGTTGAAAGTATCTGAGGATTTTTAAATAATGATGATTTGTACAATTACTTTTAAAAAATCTACTATGCATATATTAGATATATATAATAAGGACTATGTATCCAAAATTTATAATTAAATAAAAACCCTTCCTGTGACTTAACAACAAAACGGCAACCTAATTTGAAAACTGGACGATGATTTGAACAAAACCTTCTCCAAAGTCTGAGGAAAATACAGATGAAAAGATGTTTGGTATCAGTTATCACTCAGTAAATGCAAAATTAAAGCCACAATAAAATGCCCTACTTGCACACTGGAATAGTTAAAATTTTACAAGAGTGACAATAACAAGTGTTTGCAAAGAGGTGGGACAATTGTAGCCGGTGTGGAAAATGGTAAAATCACTTTGTGAAAGAGATGGCAGTTTCTTATGAAGTTCTAGGATACAGTGCCCCTGCAAATGGACTGCTAGGTATTTTCCCAAGAGTAATGGATAAACAGATCATTCTATATTGTACCACAAATATTGTTCAGCTGAAAGTAGGAATAAGCAAATGAATGAATGAAAGAATGAACGAACGAACGAACATATGAATGAATGACTCTCAAAACCCTATGCCCTTACATGGCATCAGAGATGTCAGACACAAGAGCACACACTACAATACACCCCTCAGAGCAAATTCTAGGAAGGTGCGTGAGAGAAGGGGGTGAGGGGTGGGGTAGTATGTATCTTGACTGACCACAATGCATCCAACCTGTCACTTAAGAATGCCTTTTTATGTAAATTAAACAAGCTTATTTTTATTTTTGCCAATGGAATAGTCCACCCAGATGATCTCAGTTTTCTGAGCCCTAACCTACTAAGAGATATTTCAGTAATCTATGACAAGTTTTTAAAATATTGCCCTGACTCAGAAAGATTCCGCTCACCTCTCCAGTTTAAGAAGAAACAAGGTCTTGAGTGGATGAACCAATGTCCAGTGAGGGGAGCCGGGAGAGCTGACAGACAAAGCTTGCTCTCCTGGGGTGTCCGCGTCCACTGCATCAGGAACTTGGGTCCTCGTGCAGCCCAGCTCCAGGTCTGCTGCTCACTCTTGGGTCTAAGTAGACTGGACCTCCTACTGTTGCATGAACAGGACAAACCAATATTTTCTAGATTGGAGTATTAGCATGGAAGCACTGTCTGCTCTATGTGTTCAATTTAGTTGCTTTCAGACTTAAAGTGACAGCTAGAAACCTCTACCTGAAATAAAAATAAATGCATGGGACAGTGAAAGAGCAGTCAGATACCAAGACATAGAGGAGGGTAGGGAGTAAAGGAGGGGGGTAAGGGGGGGAGGAAGGAGGGAGGAAAGGAAGGAGAAAGGAAGGAAAGATGGAAGGAGGGAGAAAAGGAGGGAGGGATGGACAATAGCAGCTTTTGATAAGTCAGAAAAAGATAAGACAGATAAAACAGGAGCCTTTATCTAGAACAATTCTGTTTGATTAGCTGAAGCCTACATTTTGCTATCATTGTTTATCTGGGAACTTTTTTGATGACATCAGTCAGAGGCCAGAGAGAGGAACCAGTTCTTTGGAAATGCAAAATTGCCAACTACTATCTTTAAAGTTTAATATTTTAAAAGATAGCATTAGAGAGCAGGAACACAGAATCTGAAGCCTGATTATTTCAAAATTTTTTAACCCTTTCCAACTGCATTTTTAGATCTTCACAAAATTTGGTAGAGTACCATTTCTAGGAAATTTTCTTTTAATAAAAAAAAATCAAGTGTTTTAAATGTTATTTATTAGCAATAGTCAAGGCCAAAGGTACCTACAAATCACACAAGGTCACCCTGCACTTGCTCTTTGCGCAAATTAGGGACCCATAGGAACTGTTCTCCTAGACATGGAGAAATTTCCTACCAGAATCACTAAAAAGTTCAAAAAGACCATAAGGAACAAGTTAAAGGGGGAGACGGGTGGAAATTTAGGTGAATGCTCTTGACAGACAGGTCAGAATTAAGTTTCTTGTAATAGCCACGGACCCTTCTGACGGCAAAGCGAGATTCCCACGTCCATCACACCTCAGCTCGGCCGAGGCCTGCAGCATCATAAAGCAAACCTGCGTAGATGTCTTGAGGCAATTAGAAGATCAAACACACAGAGAGGTGAGGGGCTCTGGCAGGGTCTGCAATTGAAACGTAGGCCATAAAGTTCTGGAAATGAAGGTTTGTCGGCTATCAAACCAATGATTGCCACATGCCAAAACATAAACCAGATTGCATAATGAGTAAGTTTTTCATAATTTCCTCAAATTAGGTTTTTATTAATGCCTGTCAACAGCAAATGATAGGCATGTGTTGCCTTAGCAGCTGCCATAGACCATGCCAGGTCTGATATCACGGCTAATCTAAAACTTACAGTGAGCCAAGGGCCCAGAGGGTCTGTTTGAATGAAACCTCAAATAGTTTGCAATAAAGAAGAAATCATTGCGTTAACAATTCACCCTTAATGGTGAATGATTATTGTTGAATGTGTTTTAAGTAAATTAAATTTCATCCCAAAGTGTATATCCTCCCTTTTCCCCCATTGTTTGTAGACAACTTGATTTAGTGCAGGACCTCTGGAATCTTGCTAGGGTATTTCAAGGGTTCTGGTCTATTTAAGCTCCACTCTCCTTTCGCTTCTCACACATAATCATGAAAGACGTGTTGCCTCCAAAGGCAGACACTGATGATGTGGTCGATTTCAGAAAGGCAACTTTAGGGTGGGCTTCTACAGAGAAGAGCGAGAATGCAACAGTTTTTTAAACAAGGTATTAGATAATAACTTTCCTGGGAAACAGTAAAATAAAGATGCTATTTTACTAAAAGCTAAACTATTTAGCATTATCATACATCTAAAAACCATAATGATTGGGAACATGCTTATCAGAGAAAATAGTTCCATTCAAAGGATTCAACTTAGTGAAACCTAGGAAACCTGTGAGTGGCTAAGTGATAGGAGAAGACCAAGCCCCAGGAAGGACTGCAGCTCACTAGAGAATGCCAAGGTAACTCCTAAATGTTCTCGATCATGGTGGTAACAGAATATTTATCTAATTATTTAAAAGAGTGATATCTTTCAGTCTAGATTATTATAACAAATGACATGGATTAGGTGACTTGAAACAATAGACTTTTGTTTCTTACAGTTCTGGAGGGTACAAAATTCAAGGTCAAAGGGCGGGTGAGCCCATTGAATTCTGGTAGGAACTCTTCTTTGACTTGTAGATAGCTCTTTTCTCACTATGCCCTCACCTGGCAGAGAGGAAGCTCTGGTCTCTCTTCCTCTTCTTATATGGGACACTAACTCATTATGGGACTCCATCTTCCTTACTTTATCTAAGCCTAATAACCTCCAAAAGGTTTACCCTTGCCAGGACCTTCACATTGGGGTTAAGGATTCCGATATAAGAGTTTTGGAGAGAAGACATAAATGGGGGAGAAGATGAAAGCAGGGAAGAGTAACTGGGAAGTAAATGGAATATTGTAAAGGAGAAGTGTGAAAAAGCATAGACTGGAATAGTGGTGTGGAAGGAGGGGGAGAGATCTAATTCTTTTAAAAGGATAACAGATCAAGATGGGTTCAAATAGCTAAGACAAATGAACCTGAGAACAGACATCATTACGTTGTTCTATTGCCTAGTTTTGTTTTTCTTTTTGTAGAAATTGGCCAGGGGGTGGGGGGGGAGACTTGCCTGGCTGAAGTTGCTTGGACAGTGTAATTCACTCTTAGTGGATTTGATATTTTAGGCCAAGAACAGGTGAAAGGGCAAACTTTGTAATGTGGACTTTGGAATCCATGCTCAAGAATCCCTTCTACTGTAGGAAGTTCTTCCCAGCAAAGGTGTCTATGATATACACATGATACCATTCCACTGGCCACACTTGATCAAGTCACATAGGGGTTCAGATTTAAGATTCAGCAATTCAAGTTAATCTCTGAGGATGCTTTATCTAAGAATGGGACTCAAAAAGTGTTACATGACACTCAGAAATAGAAAAAGCCTATTACCAGAAAGAAAGATACCCAGAGATATGAAAATAAAGTTGATGGTCAGGAGCAGTGAGTGAGAGAATGAAAATGAGACTACTTTGGATTCTGTCCTTTTCTAGCTGCTGGACCAATCCATGCTCCCAAGCTCAACTGTCCATCTCCACATTCTTTCCCTTCTCTTCTGCTTCTATTTTGTTGAGATAGCTTCAGTTTGTATCTATTCCTGTCAATAGAAGAATCTTGATTGAGACAAGGCTATAGAATAGCCATGATTTTGTCACAGGGCAGGGAGAGGGATACCCCAGAAACCCCAAACCTGCCCGTTCTAAATAGGTTCTGCATCAGGACAAAACATATAAGACCTTAAGTGGAAGAGAAAATTTAATACAATTAGTGTGATAATACAGAAAAGACAAAGAATATAGTTTCTAAACTAAGCACCCAGTTACCCATCACCCAAATGGGATTGGCCCAAGGCAAGGCCCAAAAGCCTGCCACAACTCTAAAACACCGTTCAGCAGGAGCCCATAGAAAAGGGTCAGAAGCAGTCAGACAAGTCTGTAAGGAAAAGAGCAAAATCAAAATCAAGATCCACATTGCCATCTCTCACCCATGTCTGTCTCAATCAGTCCAGGCCAGTGCAGTTTCTTCACACGTGTCTCTGCTCCTTGTGGTTCTTCTGGCTCTCCACCCTGCTTCCTTTCTTCCTCTCTCTCCTCTGTGTTTCTCCTTCTCCTCCAGCTTCTTGTCTCCCCTGGGCAAGGAACCTGGAACACCACCCTCCTGCAATTTAAGAAGGCTCTAGATTAACTGTGGTTTGAGAAGCACCAGCTCATGAGTTGTAGGTGGGGAGGTGAATGATTCCAGCAAGAGAACAGAAGGGCACCCATGGGCACTAATAAATACTTGAGATTAGCAAAGACTATAGAGAAAATAAGATAAACCAAGAAGCAAGAGAATTGGTAGAAGTTGTATTTTAGGAAGCCAAGAAAGTGGCAATTATAGCAAAAAGGTTAGGGCTGATTCCAATGGGGAACGTTTGTAACTATAGTAAACTTGAGTCTTATCCAAAATTCCTCTTGTTCTTTGTGATGCTGAGAGAATATATGGTGGACTGACTCCCCAAGTAGCACAGAATTCCAAATATTGAAGAAGTCCCCACAGCTCATCAAAACAGAATCCTCAAAAGACTTTGTTGTCTTAGTAGCCAGGCTTCATCTTCAACTAGGCCAATGTCTCTTGGCCTCACCAGTATTCAGGGGGTCACTTCTGACTGGTCCTCACTTGCTTCTGTCCCCTATTGCCTTCATGTCATAGTCACAACTGTATTAGCAATTGTTCAGGCAGATAAATATAGAACTAGGAAGCCAATCAATTAGACTCTTCAAAACTTGTGGCAGGAAAGTATATTGAAATGATTGGCTAACAAAGTTATTTATTCACTCTCTCTGTTTTCCCAGTAATACCCAAAATCATAAATTGGCTGTAATAGGTATGACAACATCATTTAAAATATATAGAAAACTATATTTACATGCATTAAATAATTTCAATCCAATGTCAAATTTAATTTTTCCACTTTGAATGGAGCTGGCATATTTTCAAGGGCCAATTATTCATGTAAGCACATTCTTACCTCACTGGAAAGCAGGAGAAAAATGCAGAACTCTCTGAAGGTAGAATTGGGTCATCTTAATAGATCTGGTATATTGATCTCTTAAATGCTCAGTAAGTAACTGCCAAATTGAAAGGGAAATACTAACATTTTTTCCTTCTCCAAACTGCCACCACTCTGTTTTCCCATAAATTTCCAAATATTTTACATTGCTAACATTTCTCAAGCCCTGTAAATTTAGATTTCAAGCCCTATTAGCAAGTACACAAATGAATCATCCAAATTAATTCCTCCCTATTTTTGAAAACTTTTGCAGGAAACCTTGCAAGTTTTGCAATGTTAAGCAAGTATTTATAACAATGGCAAACTTTGTGCCAGCGACCACAGTTCTTTAAATTGATGAAAGTAATCCAATTTGCTAACAAGTCAGTAAACTTGGGAAGTGGGAAAGGGAGAGATAGGTAATATGTTTTTAAGTGTCTGGAAGAAAATAGAGTTTCTTTTTAAATAGAGGGTTTTTTTAATGAATAAAGCACATATGGCATTTGGATGCATTAACAAGTTAGAATTGAAATGCAGGTAGTTAAGAAGGTTTGGGGTATCAGTGAGTTTACAAATTACATGGCATCCTTTCTCTCTTGATAAGAAACATCGAAAAGTCCACAAGACTGCTAAAATAATTGTTTGTGTCGTGGCAGGGAAGTAAGTTATGAGGAACCCTCAGACCTTTCACAATTGCTTTGCATTTTCCTCAAAGGAAGGTTTAAAAGTGAGATCTTGATTTCGGCCACATTCCTTTTCTATGGTAGTTACATTTTGCAGTCCATGTCGGACATGCCAGGAGAAACTGTGTCAGGAAACTAAAAATAGGGAATTTTGATCTGCTGTGAAATGGACTCTGGACAATGTTTAAGTAATTAAAAGGTGCCAAGGATCTGAATGATTACAGAGAAAGAGAGAAAGAGAAGCAGGTTTCTTCCTACACACCATCACCTGGTCCACTGGCACCAGGACCCAGGTTATCGGGCAGGGGTATGTGAAGCACCACAGCTGGCTGCCAGAATCTGTCGTTCCTAAGAACCCAAGGGAGAATGTAACTCGCTTGTGTGCTACTGCCAAAAAAAAAGTTTCATCATAAAGAATTCAACCCCAGAATTTCCCTCTGGGGAACCTTATACTGTAACTTGAGTCTATTGAGTCCATGCACAGAGCGGAGTATCCTTGGATGAAGTGCAGCTGGGCCGTCAAACAATAGTCGCTGTTATCTACAAAAAAATCATTTATTAAGTGAATTTTATATACCGGGCTTTTAGTCTAGACTAATATAAGTTCTATCTTATTTATTTTTATTCAATTTATAGCCTTTACATTATGTATCCCCCATAGGTTTCCCATCACCAATTCACCCATGAACCATCACCATAGTCCTTTATATAAGTTCTATTTTAACACTGGATACTATGGGTGAGTAGCTCATCACAACAAACCTTGGGTCAGGGTAAAGAAAAAAGTCTGGGTCTCCTTTGTGTCTGGTGCCATGCTAGAAATGGTGCATAGTTTATTTCTAAGGCTTATTTCAACCTTGAAAAGGGGGTGACAGGGCCTCCCTGGTGGTGCAGCGGTTGAGCACTGCGCTGTGGAACTGTCGGCAGCCGCGATGCGAGTTCGACGCCCAGCCGGGGAGATTCCCACATGGCACAGCAGACCTCTCCTGCCTCGCCCGCTGCTCCCCTCAGCAGTGTATTTCTGATCTGCCTGTTCTGCTCCCCATTCTGTCTCTGGTGAACCCTCTCGCCACCCAACGCCTCTGGCCTGTACCCCAGCTTGTATGTATAAATAAATATTTTTTAAGAAAAAAGAAAAGGGGTGACATTGCCCTAGTTGATAACAGGAAATTGAAGTTGACATAAATTAACTGACTACTGTCATTCAGCAAGCAGCTAAATTGGGGGAGAACCTCAACCTCAATGGTTGAGAAAAACTGATGGTATTTCCACTACCTCATGCCACTTTTCCAAACCTCAAGCGCTCCTCTTTTACTAGTCCACTCGGAGAATCATAGAATTTTAAAGGTAACAGATTTTAGAGATTATCTCATGATCCTTTTTGATGAATCAAATTCCCCTCCATTTTTGGTGTCTTAAAGGAAATTCATGATCCTCCCCAACTAATCTGGTCCTTGTCCAGTGCTCCAAATCTGCAAGACATCACCAACCATTGGGTTATCATGGCCAGAAATCTGGAGCACATTCTAAAGGACACAGTCTCCTTCTCTCGTAAACCCAGCTCAACACCAAGAGTCAACAGTGTCTCTTAAATATCTTTTAATTCGGGCCATCTTCCACCCCATTGGTCTTGGGCAGACAACCATCCACTCTGTACTGATCTGCTGATGAGCTACTGTATCTTCCCCTGCTTTCATTTTGGTCTTCTCCCTCTCAAAGCTCTCCACAAGTCTTTCCATTCAGAACTGACAGTGCCCACCCTCTTACCATACACCTATCTCACAATAGTGCCCTTGAGCCCTAGTGGCCCATCTTCCACCCTCTGTATTTGCCTTCATGCCCCCTCTCCATTGCTTTGCTTTCTGTGCACATTAATCATATCTCAGTGCCACACTGACTTCTTCCTGAGTGGATAAAAGCTCCATTCTTCTCTACACTCAGAAAGCCAATTGTTCCCACCAATTGCTATTTGGCTACATCAATATCATTCTATGATTAAAGTCTTTCTTTCCCAATTGACTTGAAGTGCTATGAAGGCCATGTACCACCTCTTTGCTCACTTTTGAATTCTCAGAAAATCCCAGAGTTCATGCTATATGATAACTGTTCAATAAGTACTAATTGAATAAATCCTCCCTCTCCATTTTATAGATCAAAATGTTGGGTCCTTCAGAGGGTAAGTAAATCTCTAAGGCACACAACTGTTCAGAGGGAACACTGAAACTTCAACCCCTGCCTCCCACTCCAGTTTATATCTCCCTTCCCCTTTAGGACCCATCACCTCTGACCAACACACACACTCCCACTCCACCCCTGTTCTTGCACCCATTGACAGCTGACGCATGCGCACACAAGCTATCTTTAGCTGTATTTGAACATGGCAAGGATTAAAGGACTCCGTCCTCAAAGTCACAAGTACAATAAGCAACTCCAGCTTCAAAATGAGTTCTCAGTAACCTCCTCCAACCAGGCCTGCCTTCATCTTGGCAGGAGGAGAGTTTTACCAACCTGTCACTCTCCAATCAATTATTGGCTTCAGCAGGGAGAGTGATGATAAGTGTGTCCTTCTAACACACAATGGAAATTGAAATTAATCTAATTAGCTTGAAGGAGCACTTTCATGCCATAGTGATACACACTCGATGCAGAGATGAGAGATGGAAACACAGATGAAAATTGATGGATCTATCCAGGCTGGTTTAGGGTTGGAGGTAATTTTCAGAAATTTGTTTTATCATTAAAATTCCATATACTGATGAGATTCAACTGCTTAACTCTTTAAACACTTCCAGACAGACACACGCACACACACACAACGTCAGAACAGGTAGATAAAGGGTTTGATGACAGCAAAGAAATCATTCGACTCACTGTGTTTCTCTTCAATTTTAGTGACTACGGAAAATGGGATTTTTTTTTTCAGTATAAAATATGTAACCAGATGACCATGATCTATGTGCTTGGTGGTTTGTGATTAATCCTCAGGGTTACAAAATACTATTTCTCTTCCGGCTCACTCTCTCTAGAAATCAACGGACACCTAGGTCTGCCTTATGATCCTCCCCTCCACGGATGAGAAGTATCATCACAGTTGAGCTCTGTTGCTAATTAATATGGAGCTTTCAAACATTCCAGAAGGAAGAGACAGGGACATTATTAAGAAATAGTGACTGGTTTCCAAACAACTGAAGGGAAACTCAAGAGGGACCATGTCAGTCTAGTTTGTGTAATAAAATATTCATGCCATCATATATTTCCCATCATAGGGGATGGATCTTAATGTCATTTTAATATTTTTCCAACTAAAATGAAATTTTAATTAAGGCTAAAGATATATTGCCTAAGGAAAGCTAAACTGTTTAAAATTATTAACTGCTCGAATACTTGTTGCTATACTACAAGCTGCCATAAAAGAAAAGAAATTAAGTACTCGAGGGATTAGTGCGATTTTGAAAGCGGCACCCCTTCTCCCTTCTCCTTTTAGATCCGCCTAACTGAGCCATAACTATTTTTCTCCACTCAGCCAGACTCCAGCTTTGTGGCTTTTTTAATAACCTGGCTTTTTAAGGCCCTGCTCCTGAGAGCCTTTTCATTTCTGCCGCAATACCTACCAGCAAATTTCTTCCAGTTGCTCACCAGCGGACTCCTTCCTTTCTTCGTTGCTGAAGCATTTCATTGCCGTTTCATTGACGGGGTGGTGTTTTGTTACAGTGGAATCAATAGCTCGGCGCTTCCCAGCACACCGATTAGCTTGTCAGTCAGGGCCTGGGGGAGGTAGTGTAAATCCCAGAATACCAGGGGCCAGGAGTTTGAACACGCAGGAATGCAGGCAGCCCCGCGGTTGCCTACCACCTGTTGCTCGGCGCCATGTGCAAAGTGAATTAACTTTTCTGCTGTAACACGCCTGGAAGGCCAACTGCGATGGCAGCCTTAAGCTTTTGGAATATTTTAACTCATGACAAAAAATCCACCTCTCCTGGTCTGGGACCGGTCTTGTGACAAAAAGGGAATTTATTCTTTGGAGGCTAAGTTTAACAAACAGGTTGGCCATGGGGGGTGCGGAGTAGGCAGGCAGGGAGGGCTTATGGGGAGGGAGACAGGCTCCTGATTTTATTTTGCAAAGTAAATGGTCTGCTTGCTTCTTGATTACACATTAATGGGAAGCAGTTTCCACAGTTAATGTGAGCATGCTGTGGGTTTCCGTGGAGCGTGTGTGTGTGTGTGTGTGTGTGTGTGTGTGTGTGTGTGTGTCTTTCTCAGAGAGTTAACAGAACGCTGTGATAACTGTGGAGTCAGAGGTGGTATTTCCCTTGCCTGAAAGTTGGAGACGCAAAATAAGAAGACAGAAAGAGATACAGAATGATGAAGTATGTCTTCTTGGCCCACACACCAAAACAGAGTGTATTAGCGTTAATAGAGGATTAGGTAATTATTGTCTACTAGAGATGATTACAAAGTGATGTGACTTTAATATATACATATATGTTTAAAGGGGGGGAAGGCTGCAAATTCCACTGTGGAAAGCTGTGAAATCAGCCACTTGAAAGTGTCAATGATGCCTTCCAGTCAACCTCAGGAAATCTTTTTACAGATATTTATTATCCAAAGCCACGTCACTCCAGACCACAAAAGGAAATTCTGTGCTTAGTACATCAAGGCACTACGGTCTGAGAAAGGTTTGCTTTCAGCACTTAAAGTTTTCTCACAAAACCTCCATAAACTCACCACAAACCACAACGTAAACCAGAGCACTTTAGATACGACTTGTTAACCTAATTCCACCAAATTAATTCACCCATTTTCAAAGGGATTTCTGGCTAATGATGCAAACAAAAGCTCCAAAGCCATGAGAACATCCATTTGAATCCAAAGTTTGGCAGGGAAAATATTAAACTTTTGGGAAAGACACACAACAAAAGGGAAACACCAAGACCTATGGTGCCGAATGTAATCTTTTTTAAGTTCAACTTAATTTGATCTGTGAAATGCTTCAGAATAGAGACTGTCAGGAATACCCCCAGTCCACTCTCCTAAAGGGCAAAAAGGATGCGTTCTGTCTTGGACGGCGTGGGTGCCTGGCCTTCTGCTGTTTCCACGTGGGCTTGTTAAGTAGGTCTTGCACCAACATTTTCTTCAAAACGTTTAAAAGTGAATTTTGTTTAGTTTCCTCTCCTCTTAATCTGGACCACGTGTTTCACCTCAGGGTCACTTGCTGCCCACAGAGAATCCCTGCCACTGTAGCTGGAAGGTGGGGTGTAGGCTTCTGGATCAAGCACCCCAGTTCCTCAACCCCAACCGTGCAAATTCGGCAACACCCCAAGTCACATGTAGCTTGAAAACGGAAAGTCACTCACAACCACTGGACAACACAGAACCTCCACCTGGCACTCTTGTGTGCAGCCTCGTCCCAACATCTTTGTAACTTCACACAGGCTTTTTTTTTAAGATTTATTTATTTATGCACACAAGCTGGGGTACAGGCCAGAGGTGTGGGGCGGCGAGAGGGTTCACCAGAGCCAGAGTGGGGAGCAGAACAGGCAGACTGACGGAAATACGTTGCGGAGGGGAGCAGTGGGGAGGCAGGAGAGGTCCGCCGCACCATGTGGGAATCTCCCCGGCTGGGCGTCGAACTCACATCGCAGCTACCTACCGACAGCCCAACCGCTGCACCGCAGGGGAGGCCCCAAACAGGCTTTTAAAGAGAGATGTGGGAAAGGAAAATCAAACGCCCTAAGGGACAACCTGGGGAGTTGTGCGTCATTCCTCTTGCAAACCTTCCAGGTGTTCATGGCAACTTTTCCTCAGGTCCCATAAGGATTTTCAGTGAATGAATTCAGGCTTTGGATAATAAATATCAATAAAAAGATGTTTTGTGTGGAGAACAACTTAAAATTGGTAACAATTTAAAACTCCTGCCATTCAGAATAATTAGAAATACACAAGGAAGAGGGATTCGTCATTGCTTAGAGATCCCACCCCGGCAGCCGCCGAGCCACCCCCATCTGTGTGTGCAAAGCACATGTGAGGCGCCCTGTGGAGACAGGCCCAGGCCACGAGCTAAAACCCTGCTGAGAAGACAGGGACACCAATTCAGATTTCTTTACCAATGTTCTGGCTTAATTTCTGCTTTCAGTTAAAAGTGTCTACCTGTTAGATTGCACTGTGGTTAATCTGTGAGTGGCCCCACAGCTCTGTGTGAGAATAAACTTGTTTTACTTACATCACAAGTTCATAGGCGTAGCTGTTCTTGAGATCTCCTGGCCCAGTGCTCATCAGCACTCATAAATGAAAACCCGCTGCAGTCACGGCACAGGTGATTACACTTGGCTGTGACGTTTCAAGAAGTTTTAGCCCCGCCCTTCTGCCCCACACCTGCTTGTGCCCTCAGCTGCAGGGGGCTGCGGCCACGCCCTCTCCTGGGGCAGCCGGCACACCCTCGCCTGTTCCTCTGCAGACTTTTTTTTTTTAAGATTTATTTATTTATACATACAAACTGGGGTACAGGCCAGAGGCGTGGGGCGGCAAGAGGACTCACCAGAGACAGACTGTGGAGCAGAACAGGCAGATCAGAAGTACACTGCTGAGGGGAGCAGCGGGCGAGGCAGGAGAGGTCTGCCGCGCCATGTGGGATTCTCCCCGGCTGGGCATCGAACTCCTGTCGCCGCTGCCAATAGCTCCACAGCACAGCTCTTAACCGTTGCGCCACGAGGGAGGCCTCCTTTGCAGACTTTATGATGGTGAACGTCCAGGTGGGCCCCCAAGACCAAATCAACTCACCACAAGCTCTGGAAGAGAAGGTCTAAGCGGACCACTAGCAACCGAATGTCAGGCACGGCTTGAAAGAAGCCAGACAAGCCTGCGCCAGGTGGGGCAGAGGAGACTTTCCTCCCCAAACTCTCATGAGCTTGCTCAATGGTCTGTTTTGCTGAGTTTCAAAGAATATTAAATTTGAAACTTGTGTAATTACTGCCACCTATTTTTCACAGTATATTCACGTTGCAAAGATTTGGAATAATCTCCGTTGTTTCTCTGAACTTGGGCCAATGGTCATTTTAAATAGCTACCCAGAGAAGGAGTAGCTACCGGTTGTATCTGGAATATATTTCTATCCTCCAGTACTTGCACATTGGCATAACTATACCATTGCATAAACAAAACGAGCAGGCAACCATAAATCAGAGACATTCTGCAGGGGAGGGGGAGGAAGAGGGACCAAAACGGGAGAGAAGAGCACAAGGGACTACAGTGACAGTTCATGGGTGAATTGGTGGTGGGCAACCTGCAGGGAATACACGATAATGCAAAGAATATAAATTTTTAAAAAAGCAAGAAAGGTGATTTGACCACAATCCTTTGGCGATGGGATTAAAATCTCATCCACTGTTTTAACTGTGCTGGGTACTGCTCTACCAGGAGCATCCAGCCATCAGTTCTGTTTCATTTTATTTTTATTGTAATTGATTATACTCTCAGAAGGAGTTAACAGGGATTATAGCTACAACACGCCAAAATAAAGCAACAAGTAGAGCCAAAGGGCAAGGAGAAGCAGAGAAGAAATAGAGAAGGATGTTTAGTCAGGCAGATATGTTCAGACACCAACAGGAAGATGGAGTGGGGAGCTCAGGCCCACGCAAATTCAAAGCCATCTCCATCGCTACTCACAAATGTCTGAGTGTGGCATTGTCCGTTCTCTCAAACAAGGAGTAAAGAAATAACTATCGGGGTCTCCTTGGTGGCCCAACGGGTTAAGCACAGCGCTGTGGAGCTGCCAGCAGCTGTGGCACGAGTTTGATGCTCGGCTGGCAAAATTCCCACATGGCGCAGCAGACCTCTCCTGCCTCGCCCGCTGCTCCCCTCAGTAGGGTATTTCAGTCGATCTGCCTGTTCTGCTCCCCACTCTGTCTCTGGTGAACCCTCTCACCGCCCCACACCTCTGGTCTGTACCCCAACTTGTTTGCATAAATAAATAACTCTTTTAAAAAAAGAATTATCTAGGACATTAGAATAGACACTTGAGTTCAAAATGTATTTTGGCTACCCCAGACCATCTGGAAAGAAAGTGGTGGTACATTTCTTTCTTCTTTCAAATTTTTTATCTAAAAACATCCTAATTTAATCTGATTAAATATAAATTATATTTACCTAGTTATCTGAATAACATAAGGTTGAATTTATTTTAATTTCATAATATAATTGGCTTTATATGAAGCACTACAAATGTGAATACCTCATCCTGTGCACAAGTTCTCTTTCATCAATGCATTTTCAGAGAATTGGCTTTAAATTATATTTTTTTCAGAAACCCAATATAAATGTACCTAAAATCCTAATTCTCCAAGTTCTGTTCAATCAGATAAATGATCATAATTCTTGGAGAATCTTCTCCAAGTCCTTCCAACAGACAACACACCCTCCATTTCCACCTTCATGTGTAAAGTAGAACTTGTTTCTCATTTCACTGTTTTGTTCCATCTTGTCATCTGGTGGAAAGAAGAGGGAGGAAGGGTGAATGAAAAGGAGAATGGAAAGGATGAGAAGAGGGAGGACATTTGTCAACAGGGTTTTGGATACCACACACAAAATTTATTGTTCTTCGCACCTTCAAAACTTTCTTTTTAAATATCAAGCACTCCAGGCAGTCCCTAAAGTAACTCACTCTAACATCAGGAGTGTGGTGGTAAGAAAAGAGCAAAAACATGGAATCAGGTGCATTTGGAGTCAAATTCTACCCTTGCTAATTATGAGCCTGCCTGGAGACCTGGAGTCAGCTGCTTGACCTCTCTGAAGCTCAGGCTAACCTCAACTGTAAAATAGTATCAACTTTTAAGGGCTGCTATTAGGATTAGGAATAATATATAAACGCCTAGTAGCAAGTGACACAGGTTAGGTACTCAATAAAAAGTAGACGATGTTATTAAATTTCCTGCTCAGAAATGAATATGACATTACAGTCTCAGAACTGAACTGTAGCATAACAGATTATAAATCAATTTTCTAACTCGTATGATTATCAATAATTGTGTATTCAGTCCCAATGCCTTTAAAGTTGGTCCTAACACAGTATCTTAAAGAGACAGAGTCATATTATCTAGATCTCATCTGGGGACACAAAGGACCCCAAGAATGCAAAAAGAGAGGTGAGATGATTTCAAAATACTTATGATGACTGCATCAACACCCAGCTACATCTTCTCTTTAATGCAACAAATATATAAGGTAAGAATTATGTGCATTCCCACTCTACAGCTGAGCAAACTGAAACAAGAGGAATCAATCCCCCAATGTCCTAAAGCTTGTAAGTGGCATTGATGGGATTCTAACCCACAGTCCAACCCTAGAGTACATGCTACTTACTTCTTTATCAGAATGAACATAAGGAGCAAAGCTACAGATAAAACCTGTGATGGAAGAAGTTTAACATCAAAGGATTGAATCAAAAGATAAAGCCAGGACACAAAATTTAGCTAGAGAAGTCAAGAGATACAGCAACTCATCAATAGACAGAAATGCTATTTTCAGGACCCTCGGTAGTTTGTCAAAGAGAATAGGTTGAGCTAGTCACATTTGAATGTGACTTGGAATCGCATTATTTTGAAACCTCAAAACCCTCCAAAAAAACTTTCACACAGATATACAAATGGAAAGAAGCATATGAAAATATGCTCAATATGTTCAACCATTAGATAAATGCAGTCAAAACCGCAATGAGATACCACTTCACACACACTGGCATGGTTCTCAGAAAGATCAACAGTAACAAGTGCTGGCAAGGATGGAGGGAAACAGGAACTCTCACACAGCTCTGGAAGGAATGTAAAAGGAATGTAGGCACCTAAAAGTGGCTTAGTGTTTCCTCAGGGAATTAAACAGAGAAGTACCATATGACCCAGCAATTCTGTTACTTGGTAGATATCAAAAGAAATGAAAAGAAATGTTTAAATAAAAGTTGTACACCGATATTCACAGCAGCACTATTCTCCAAAGTCCAAAGTAGAAACAAGCAAAATGTTCATTAACTGATGAGTGGTTAAACCAAGTGTGGCATATTGCTACAGTGGCATTTTATTCAGTCATAAAAAAAAATGACATTTTGACACAGACTACAATATGGATGAACCTTAAAAGCGTGATGCTACATGAAAGAGGCGAGATAGGAAAGACTGCTTCCTGAAATTCCCTTTTTTTGAAATATGGAAATAGAGCTGGCAAATCTAAAGCTACAGAAAGTAAATTTATAGAAAAAGGGAAGTAACTGCTTAATGGGTGGGGGGGTTTCTTTTGCGGTGATGAAAAAACCCTAATAATAATGATTATTCAATACTGTGACTATACTGAATGTCAGTAATGGTAAATTTTTATGTTCCATGCATTTTTACCACAATTTGGAAAAAAAGAAATAAAGAAACTTGATAGAAGCCCAGTATATAAAACAGTTCAAAGCATAGATGAAATCCTGCAAAGGGGAGAACAAAGAAGGTCCCCCCAAAATTTGAGCCAAATGCTAAGCAAAAGTTTTCCCAAGCTAAACATATAGAATCTGCACTAGAAATTTTAGTTTGCATAGAAAAATAAAAGACCAACCCCTCCAACAAAACTGCGGAGAGGTTTAGAGAGACTTCTAAGTATTTACAGATAGAAAGCAGATTTACAGATAGACATCAAAGTACCAGAACTTTCCTCTTCTGGCTCTCCCAAGGGACAAAAAAGTAGAAAGTTGTCTTACTTTATAGGAAGAATTGTCATTTCCTATCACTTTAGGAAAACCAAGCTCTACCTTTTCATTTAAGTCAGGAGTCCTGCTCTAACTGTAAATCCCACATTTCAATGTACACACTATTCATCACTTTAAAAGCCCCTTCAAGGGATGGGGGCATCATTTTGTCCACTTGCTCACTAACAAGTGGTCCACTTGGTATCTGAAGCCAGACTTCGGTCTGTCTCCAGCACTGCTAGTGAGTAAACATGGCGGTCTTGCCTCTTCAGGACCTGACTTGCCCATTCTGGTCTCCTGCCATCCTGACCCCCTCTTTCCTCATGCCAGTTTCCTCTCACTGACTGTGAGGCTCCATGCACCGGCATCTTTTTGTTTGTTTGTTTGTTTTTGTTTGCTTTTAAAATAAATATTTTATTTATTTACTTTTGTTATTCATATCTTTTACATTATTGTGTGCTCCCCACAGGTTACCCACCACCTGTTCACCCATGGAGCCATCACCATAGTCCCCCGTGCTCCCCTCTTCCCCTCCTTGAGCCTTTCCCCTCCCCTCCTCCCCTGCTGAATGTCGCCTTCTTATTTGACTCCCCTATATTCCTGTTATAAGTGAAACCATTCGATACATTTTCTTTCTGGCTTGTTTCACTGATCATGATTCCTTCTAGTTCCATCCATGTTGCTGCGAATTGCATGTGTTTGTCTTTTTTGAATGCTAAATAGTATTCCATTGTGTATATGGACCACATCTTCTTGATCCAGTCATCTATTTTTCCATATGACCCGGCAGTACCACTTCTGGGAATCTACCCAAAGGACACAAAAACACTAATTCAAAAGGATACATGCACCCACGTGTTTATTGCAGCACTGTTTACAATAGCTAAGGTGTGGAAACAACCCAGATGCACTGGCATCTTAACCTAGGCTTGCAGGATGGGCCTTTATTCGTTCTGAGGATAGGCTTTCTGAGGAGTGACACAGGAAGGGTTAAATGGATGTAGAAGTTGGGCTTCCTGACGTTGTTTGTATGTGGTGCAGGAAACAGGTCTGAACACGTTAGTAAGAAGCCTTAAATCCAGATTAAGGCACCTCTCTCTCCAGAGTGCTCTTTTTGGGGTAGGGGTGAAAGGTCATCCTTTCATACTGGATACTTGTATTCAACCAATTACAAGACCCAGTGACAAAAGAGATCTTGAAATTCCATCCCAAGATTTTTTTGCAACTGATTCACAAAAGCGCAATTAAACAAACAGGAGCATCTTTCAAGACCCCTTGGTAGGAGAAGTGGCAGATTTTAAATTCTAGTATATTTCTTAACAGCAAAAAAAAATGTAGACTTAAAAAATTATAAAAAATGGGCATTATCTGTCCTATTCTAATAGAGCAAATAATTGGTGCCATTTATTTCATCAAGGTTCAAAAATAAAGGAGAAGAACACTGTTTTGTTGAAATGCTAGAGGTCGTGAAATCTGAGCTGAAGCATATAGAGGCTCTGAGTGTCAGCGGAAAAGCTATGGATGGCCTCGGAATCCCAGTTATCCAACTTCATTTTCTCTGTTTAACTTGGGGGATTGAAACAGTTTAAATGAAAAGGGGATTCGATTTTTCTTTTCCTTCCTAAGCAAGGAGAGGAGGGCTGTCTTGGATTCTCTCCATCTTTGAATGGGCAAATGTAGAATGTAAGTCTTCAATCAAGGAAGGCGTTGAGTCAGTGGGTTTCAGTGTCAAAGACTCCAGAATAGACTGCAGGTCTCAAATGTCATCCTTTGGCCCCAATATCATCAGAAGGAATTTAGGTCAACACTTGTGTGAGGAAGAAGCTTATCCATAGCTAATACCAGGCATCCTTGGGAGTCCTTAGGATGCTGCATATAGTTTTTGTCAGGTCCCTGCTTTCTATCGTACACAGAAAAATCTATCTTAATGAGAGTGAAACCATTTTGACAAAGAGAATCTCAACATCAGAAATACGTGGTTTATTTTACGAAATCTATTCACTCTGTCATCTTTGTTATCTCATTGTACACAATATAATCACACCCTTCAAAAACATGTCCTAGCAAATTTTAAGAAATTCTGCTTAGTAATACAGCAGTACATCACCATTCTCCAGATGGAGGTCTGGAAGTTAGCAAGTTCACAGTACTCTGCTATACAATCGGGGTTCCCAAAGCACTCATTTGTTTACAAATATTGATTGATAACTTACTTTGAGGTCTTGACAACCTCATGGCTAACCAGTGATGAGAAATCAGCCTAGAAGAATCCTTGAAATGCAATCATGAATTATAAACTACAGAAGATTCCAACAGAGTGTGAGCAATGAAAAAAGAAGAGGGAAGGGAAGTGATTTCAGCCTGTCATGTGTTTAAATTAAACATCCCAAAAAAGATCAGATTATGTTTACAGTTAAAACATAACACTTTAATGGGAAATTTTCAGGGTAGACAGGATCATGCATCTGATGTCACCCTGTCCAGACAGGCAAATAAATAGAGCTGGAGGCAGGGACATACATGTTCTCACACTTGCTTGCAAGCTCAGCTCTTAACCAAAGTGCATATTAAGGTCCACCTTCAGATAATAGAGATGGAGAGCCACCATTCGTGTTTTTGGTTGAGAAGTAATTAACATTTGCCATTATGTCAGTCTCAGATACACAACATAATGATTCACCATTTGTATATATTGAGAAACATTCAAGTCTACTTAACATCTCCCACCATACTTAACGATTTTCTTCCTCTGACAGCTTTTAAGTTCTACTTTCTTTGCAAAAATACAATATAATACTTAACTATGGTCACCATGCTGTACAGGACATGGCCAGGACTAAGCTTTTTTTCATAGTTTAGAAGGTAGGTATGCTCATGCCTTCCAAAGAAGCAGCAAAAGACAAAGTCCTTGATTAATTCTGATCATTGAACATTCACTAAGCCAACCTTGGGAAAAAACGTGTTTATTCCATTCCTCACCTAATTCTTCAAGAAACCAGACATTGTGAGCAGAAGGGAAAAATGGTCCCAATGATGTCCATGGAATACGAGCAAATCTTTTGTAACCAAATGAAAATGTCAGATTAAAAATACCTGTGCTCATTCCCCCCAACAAGTGTGAGTTGAGCGAGCACCCAACTTGTACAAGACACAGGTGTAGGCCCTGGATATACAACAACAGCCAAAACAGACATACATCCTGCCCTCAGAGAGCTAAGACTCTAGTAGGAAAGGCAGACAGGATTAACTATGCAAATCGTCCTGTGTTATGTTAGGTGGCAATATGAAATGGTGGGAAGGAGATAAGCTAACCAGAAGCTGGTGATGGGCACTGATTTTCTACCTAGAGTGGAAATGGAACATGTTTCCAAGGAGCTAAGCCTCGGGCAGAGCTCTGAATGGAATCTGGGAGGAACATTTTGGATAAAGGCAGCCATAGAAGCGAAGACGCCCTCCCACCCGCCCGCTCTTCCAGGCAGGTGTTCAAAGAATATTTCAGTAGGAGAAATGGTGCAGGTGAAGCAGAGTGAGCAAACCAGGAGGCTCCAGGAAGGGGACCAGGAACACGAACCACAGTGGGTCAGAGATAAGCAGGCAAACGACTCCGAAGCTCAATGACAAGGTTTGTTATATGACGATGAGAAGCCACTGGAGCCTTTCATTTTGAGTAGGGGGAGCACCGTGACTCCAGACCAAGTGTGAAGAAACACCCCAGAAAGGCCCCAAGCTTCTTCCTCCTCCTCCATGAAATGGTCTTCAAATGCAGAGAGCGGCAAAGGGTAATTAGAAACTGGGATGGCAATCCAGTGCCATCCATCGCAGCCAATGGGGTTCCCTAACACCCCACCCCAGCTACATGACCCCCACGTGACTGGGAAAGTAGACCCACAGCTTGGCTCACATGTCTCTGCGTAGGAGAGTTAATATTACATGAGTCAATGAATCTTCACGTCTCAAATTTGCCACAAATGAAAGAATTTCCTCTGCCCCCTCAAAACATCTGGATGCTGCCTGTTGGGCCTCAAATCCAAGTGGAAACATCTGGGGGTCAGCAGCGAGGTAGGCCTGGGTGGCATCTACAGAGAGCTTAGCGAAGCTGCTGGAGCAAAAGCACTTACAGAGAAGTTTAACCTCGCACTATTCACATCTGCAGAGAAGTTCAGCCTCTCACTAGCCACATCTATAGTAGCCTCAGGAGGCTTCTGCTTGTCTTCCTGCCGCCCAGGAACACCGCCCCATCATGGGAAAGAGACCTTTTATTTTTTTTTGTCTTTCTGCTTTAGGGAGCTCCGTCCCCCCCTGTGATTCTGGAAATCTGGAATCCATGGGTAATTTTGGCCCTAGCCAATCTGACTCCCACTCTGCATGCTTTTTGTATGACTGGCTTTCACTCAGGAGGTTCACAAGCAAAATGGAAGCAGTGTGTATAAGAGGGAGAAAAGTGTGCATTATTCATTTTATTCTGTGCATACTACGTTGTCATCGCTGTCAAACATAATCAAAGTACAGCTAAAACACTTAACCACGTATTGATCTGCTCCCACATCTCCTGTAGAGAACTTAGTGTAACAGAACCCCTTCTCCCCCCACTCCCAGGGGCTTTGCTGCAGAGGGGAGTGAGCTTCCTGTAACTGTTTATTTTGGAAACAGTTGAGGAAGCATCTGACCTCAAACTTTCCCATTGCTCAGCTATTGCCATATAATCCCTTGTATGAAGTGAAATATCTTATGAGAAACATTAAGAAGAAATCGGGTGGCTTGGTAAAGGCTGGTGTGTTATTAATAGGATTTTTGTTGTTGTTAGCATAGGACTAATGGGGATGTGGGTTTCTTTTTTCTTCTTCACACTATATACTTGCAACCTCAGAACTAGTCATTGGAAAGAGAACAGCCATAGATTGAATGCTCACTACTTTAGAAAGAACCATACTTTCCAGGGTTTGATATATTTTTTAAAAAATTGATTTATTTATATGCATACAAGAACTTGGGTGTAGGCCAGAGGTGTGGGGGTGGTGAGAGACAGAGTGGGGAGCAGAACAGGTGGATCTACTGAAATACACTGCTGAGGGGAGCAGTGGGGAGACAGGAGAGGTCTGCTGTGCCATGTGGGACTCTCCCTGGCCGGAGATCGAACTATTGCTGCAGTGGCTGCCGACAGCTTCATAGTGCTAAGACTTAACCCATTGCGCCATGAGGGAGGCCCTCGGGTTTGATATTGATGTCAGTTTAGATTCTTGTCATAGCCTCTGAGACATTGCAGTGTGTGCATTTGTAGGCAAGAAAGCTAGGTGCAGCTGGGGAGAAGAGAGAGAGTCACCAGCCTGCCACTGCTTGGAGAGCTGGGGCCCGGGCTCAGTGAGAGCTAGGTCTGCCCGGCTCTGAAGCCAGGCTGGCTAGGCTGCAAGCTCACGTCTAGAAGGGCTGAATAAACGTTATGACAGAAAGCGAAGTTGGGGAATCTGCCCAGGACCCCTGACCCGGTGGAGAGACTGGCGTCCCTTGCATGTCCCATGCACTGCTGCACGAGACCATACTTAGGAGAATTTGGTCCAGGCTTCCGGTGGAGCATCGTGAGGTTCAATTGTGGACTTGTGTCTCCAGTGTTGGGGTGCAGAGTTGAGCCCCCAGTGCAGACTTGTCATTCACCGGCGGGTTCAGGAGTAAAGGCTGCAGAAACATTCTGAGTCTTCCATTCATGAAGAAGCCAGGATAACTACCTGCTTGTGCTGCAGTGTGGCCTGATGTGGGAGACGTTTCTGGAAACAGCCTCATCCATTTCCCTCGCACCCCCACTCATTCTCTAAGTGATCTAATTTTCTTTATTCTAGCTCTTCCCGGCTTATATAACTGGTTAAAGTAGATTCTGCTGTAAGATTCTGCAACTTACAGCCTTGAACAAAACAGACAGGAAAGACAAACAGAGTGAATTCATATACTTCCCCTTTACTTGTAGCCTTTGCTCTGGGGAGCTGTGACCTTATGCCATTATCCTCACCTCCCTCGCCCTCCTGCCCCAACCCTGACAAGGACGGACTCCCCACAGGAGGGAGGGGGCTACTCCGTAGGAAATACATCCAAAGTCTTCCAGCTTGGCGTGGGGGCCAGAGGGCAGACGCCTGGGGCTGTAGAGAGCTTCTCCATTTGATAAAAAAGGAAGGGGTTCCCTCAGCGTGCCCAGTGGAAGCCCGTCCACAATAAATACAGAGCTGTTCTGTTCTTGGTATATTTGACATCATGGTCCTTTACGATGTTGCCCAAATCCCAGGGAGTGAGGAAAGCTGAATTGTACATAACAGCTTTCTACTTCCCGAGATTTGTATTGACTTCTCTCTACTGATTCCACACATTTCCAGATAAATTCAGGCTCCATTTCATTTCATTAAAGCAAAATCTGTTCAACCGTGTCATAGCTCAGTAGAAAAGCTCTCCACTCAAATGTTACTTTTGTGCAGGACACAGGATTAGGTCCAGAACAGAAGTGGGGGTGGCCTGGGCCAGGCCCAAAGAGAAAAAGCCGAGAACCCAAGCACAGATGGTGCAAAGGAGCACAGACAGGGGCCCCCTCCTCCAGGCGCAATGGGTTAAGTCTCAGCACTGTGAAGCTGTCCGCAGCCACTGCAGCACTACTCAGATACTGGCCAGGGAGCTTCCCACAGGGCGCGGCAGACCTCTCCTGTCTCCCCGCTGCTCCCCTCAGCAGTGTATTTCAGTCGATCCGCCTGTTATGCTCCCCACTCTGTCTCTGGCGAATCCTCTCACCAGCCCACACCTCTGGCCTGCACCCCAGTTCTTGTATGCATAAATAAATCAATCTTTTAAAAAAAGGGGGGAGCATAGACAGGGAGCTTAAGGCTGCCTGTGGCCTAGGCAGAGTAGATAGAGGTGCTCTGATGAAGCTTATTGTGAAGTAATTTTCCTTGTCTTCTGAGAGCAACTTGCAGAAGTTACCAGAAGTCTCTTTGCCCTAAAGAAGGACTACTTTAACATGAACTAGAAATTGCCTCTTATATCCCTGACCATGCCAGTCCTCTGTCACTATTCCCTCCTGCAACTTCTGCTCCAATCTCTTTGCAAGTCCCCCTGGTTCTATAGAGATACTTATCTCTTTGTAGGCTTGGTATGTTTGCTGTGTGTTTCCCCCAACACTCTCTGTACCATACACTTCCAACAAAAGTCTGGGAATTTGGTCTTACAGTAGAAATGAATATTCAAAGTTTTCACTGTTCTAAAAATTCTGACATCTCTGATACTCTCAAGAATTGGTTCCAATATGTTTATCTAATATAATGAAAATAAAGGTGGTGGTGATGTCGATAGGAGCCATGCTGATCGGTCCAACTTTGTTATCCGTAAAATGAGGAAATAATGTCTATTCCACAGGGCTTGGGAGGAAGCAGATAATGAGATGGTTGCATGTAATATCCCTAACAGCAAAACCCCTAACGATATTCGGCAATGTCAACACTAGGCTGTGCTATGCTCAGAGGGCTAGCCTAACCACATGCCAGCCAGGCCCACGGGTTTGACTTCCTTCCCTGTGAGCCCTTGGCCACGTTACTGCATTGCTCCCTTCCTCAGTTTCCCCACATGCAGGGTAGAGCTGGTAAGAGTTGTTAGGAGGCCTCCCTGGTGGCGCAATGGGTTAAGCACAGTTCTGCGGAGCTGCGGCGGGCTGCAGCACGAGTTCGATGCCCGGCTGGGGAGATTCCCACATGGCACAGCAGACCTCTCCTGCCTTGCCCACTCTTCCCTTCAGCAGTTTATTTCGGTCCATCTGCCTGTTCTGCTCCTTACTCTATCTCTGGTGAACCTTCTCACCACCCCCACCTCTGGCCTGCACCCCAGCTCGTATGCATAAATAAATAAAAAATGAAAAAGAGTTGCTAGGAGCTGGTATGGGAATTACGCCAGGCATTTAGGAGCGTGCCCAGCAAGCAGGGATTGGAACATGGACGGTGCTGAATGTCTCTGCACTCTGACCTTTCACAGCACACAGATGGAACTGGGGTCCGCGGGACCCGCTCGCTGGGATGGCCCCAGTCACGTGGCATGTGTCCTGCGCCTCACTCCTTCCACCCACAGCTGCTTTCCTTCACACCATTTCCCTGTCCTTAATCTCTTGTGCCCAATTTGCCACATTCATCTTAGTGGCCCCCAAACCTAGTGCCTGTGTGCTCACTCTGTCCCGTGGCGTCAGAAAGAGGCCACACACACCGCTCGCCCAGCGTGGGTCACACGGTTTGTTACAGTGACGTTGTGTGGTCCCACATCCACACGCCGTTCCACGCACCCGGAGTGAGCTTTGGGTAGAAAGGACCCCGTTTACCGCATGCACCGAATGATATTAATAAATCAGTTTTCAGACTTCTCTTTAATAAAATGTATACATAAAAGTGTTAGGATTCTAGCAATTAAAACGATATCACTTAGTCCGCCTATTTATAGAGACATTTCTATTATTCCAATTTGAGCTGCTAAGAAAACCTGAAGCAGAATCTATCTAACTAGTTATTTCCAGGCTGCTAAGAATAAAAACAAATTCCTACTGCGACAGCTCGCTCAGTACTCTGGGTAGGGTGACTGGGACTTGTCACTGGTCTTCCCAGTCTGGCACCAGACTGGGACCAGCCGGTCCCTGCACCTCTCCGGACTCGACTGCCCTTTGTACAGAGGACCCCAATACCAGCTTAGAATTCGAGGACATGTGGAACGGCAAAGACCCCTGAATAATTCTGCCCTGTTCCGGAAATGGCAAACAGCAAGGAGAGGGCGAGGCAATGTCTTTCATCGAATGAGTAACTGGAGCTCATCTTGCTTGAAAATTGTAGATGAAGCTTCGAGATGCTTCCAACAGTGCTGTCTACTTCTGTCTTTCTAAGCAACTTCAAACAGCTTTAAACTGTTTGCAGAGTGGACCTTCCAGTGGTTTTCCAAGCCCCTTTTAGCTCAGCCCACAGATCACCCCTTCTCATATCAAAGGGGGCTCCCTGCCGCGTTTGTTTACAACATTAAATTCCCTGTAACGCAAAGCAGGAGGATTTTTCCAGGTGTTCAAATTCCTGGAGGGCGGAGAAGTGGCCGGTCCCAGGCCAGGGTGACACACAAAGAACCTTTTTCAGGGTATTGCCCCGTCTGGAGAGCTCTGCCTGGGCGGCAGCGTCCGCAGCGCCCACAGGGCCGTCTGCCGCTCGCTGTGACACCAAGTGCCGGTCCCGGCGGCCCCCGAACTGCTGTGCCGACCGCGGCCGCGCAGGCCGGGGCCTGGCCTCGATCCCAGCCGCAGGACGTGCCAGAAGGTGGGAGCCGCTCGCCCGCCCCCGACATCCCCCACCTCGGCGGGTTCTGGTTCCTCGAAGGGGTCAGAGCGCCAGAGACCGGTCAGCTCGGTCCAGAGCCCGGTTTAAATCAGAAGGGAAGGGGATGCAGGCGCGAGCTACAGGTTGGAAATCAGAGCAGGAGCCCGGGCTGCTCCCAGCCAGGTGAAGAGCTGGCAAGGTCACTCACTGAGTCACCAGGTGGTGCATTTAATTTAAAAGGAGTGTTAACCTTGTTTATACAAAATAACACCAACATGCAGAGGAGCAGTAAATCCATTGTCGTTAAACAGCGGGGAGCCGCTGGCGCTGGCAGCCTGCCCACCGGCGACGTGAACTCGCCTGGCACGAGCGCGCGGGGGCGGCGCGCCTGGCAGGGCCTCAGCCGCCCGCCAGGAAGGGCCCGAGCCGTGCCCTCTGCGCCCTCTAGATGACTCTCTGCATTCTTGTCAAATATATTTAGAACAAGAGGTGTCCACTTAAAGAGAAACATTTGTTAATCACTTAAATGCAGGCGCTCCGGAGCCCAGTTTCCCCTTGGAAAAAAAAAAAAAATTGGCTGGATCTCCAGCTAAGCAGGACTCCGGAGTCAGTGCTCTTTCGCCACCAGTCTCCTCGAATTGACCCAAGGTGAACGTCCCTAGCACCTTATTAATTTTCTACCCCAGCGGGATTTCCTGAGTCAATGCCAGCCTTCTATCTGAACGCTGGCGAAGATAAGCAACGACGCACGGCGGAGAGAGAACAAGAGTGGTGTTTCTCTAAGCAAGGGACAGATTAAAGTTAAATTCCTGTTGACTGAGGCGCTGGCGTCGATGTCCTCCTTGTTTACCAGCAGCTGTCACCGTTAATGACACGCTGATAACTGGCAAGGCTGCCCTGCCGTGGCGGGGGGGGAGGGGGAGGGGGGGGCAGATAAAGGGGCCTCTGTTTAAACAGTGCGGTCCTCCACCCCACTCCTGGAACTTCCTTCACTTAACAACGGCTCAGAAAGGGCAATCTTGGGTACAGAGGATTTTACTCTCCACCCTGGAGTTCCCAACATAAAACCCCGGGCTGCTTCAGCCAGCCGCTCCCTCGGTTGATGAGTATTCCAGGAGTGGGGGGATGGGGCTAGGGGCAGGAGGGGGGAAGGCGGCTGGAGGGCAAGGTGAGAAGGTCAGCACTAGGTGTCTTGAAGAACTCTTCCTTTTGTTTGGAAATCACTGACACTTTCCCACCCCCCAAAAGTCTTAGTTACTTACTTGTCAGGGTCGTTAGTGAATTACCTTTCTTTAACCCCCTCACCCCCCCCCACACCCCCTACTCCCCATCCCCTACTCATCACCCTGTTCAGCATTAGGGTTAGATTAGGGTTACTTACCTGAAACTCGGTTTTAATACCTGGAGCGATCTCCCTAGTAAGGTTTGAACACTGTGGGGGCCTCTCTGGGCACTCAGGTTAATCTGATCTTATTGCTAAGAAGGCAGATACCCAGGAAGTTAAGACTTGCCGAATTCACTTAGCAAACGTAGTGGCAGAAGTGGGGCTGGAATGCAGCTCCGTGTCCACCATGTTTTCAGAGAGGAAAAAAAGGGAGAAAATGTTCTATATATACACACACACACATAGATATGTATATGATAAACAGACCATAGAGAACTCTTGAAGTTAGATTTTGACATCTATAGATAAGGAAACTGAATTGATTAGGGAGGGAAGAAGACATTCTACATTTAAAAAAGGTTTCACTTATAACAGGAATATAGAGGAGCCAAATAAGAAAGCAACATTCAGCAGGGAAGGAGGGGAGGGGAGGGCTCAAAAGGGGGGAGGATGGGAGCACGGAGGACTATGGTGATGGCTCCACGGGCGAACAGGTGGTGGTAACTTATGGGGAATACATAATAATGTAAAAGATACGAATAACAAAAATAAATATTATATTTAAAAAAAAGATGAAGATGGAAAACAGCAAGTTGTAGAGTATTTTATAAATAAAATATACAAATATCATGTATACATATAGAATATAAAATATTATAAAGCGTGTAAACATTTTACATTTACATATATAATATACCTAAATAATGTGTTTTGTAAAATATAGTATAAATACCATAATTACATATGTGTGGGTATAATATGTATATACGTATATGTATATATAATAAATACATATTACACAGACAAAGCTATCTAGTCTTTCTACGCTGAGAGGAAGCCACAGCCCTTCCCTGGCTCATTTCCCAGCCTGGTAAATCCTTGGGCTTCCCTCAAGACCCACCTCCGCCCTGATTATTTCATGAATACAACCCATTTAAAGATCAACAAACCCGGAATCCCATAATCTTTTTCTTGCTCTAACCAGTCAAGCAGACATACCTCCAATAAAGCTGACGCAGAGAACAAATTTATTTCTGCCTTTAGAAAGTCAAGATGGTGTGAAACAAAGAATCCTTCTTCTGTCCACCTCAGCCTTGTCACCTCGAGGCTGCCCCTTATCCAATTCAAGATATTTTGAAAGGAAAAAAAAAAAGTTTTAAGTAGGCAAAATACTTTGCCTTGCTCAGAAGAAAGACGTTAACATGCTGAACCATGTGTTTTCTCAGGAAAGTTCTTGATGATTTTTTAAAATAAACCACTTTAATGTATTTTCCAGTGAACTACACCCACACAAGGTTTGTCACTTATCTTTCCAAACCCTGGTGAGCCCCCTCCATGTTTCTCTTTGTAGCAATAATGTAAAATTATTCTTGACACAAAATTGAAATTCAGTTTATAACTCCTTTGAGGCATTTCCTTAATTATCAACTATTGTGAGTTGAATTGTGCCCTCCTAAATTCATATGTTGACTCCTACCCTCCCCCCCCAAGACCTCATTATCTATGGGATCTTATTGGGGGACAGTGTATGTACAGAGGTCATCAAGTTAAAAGGTTAGTGGGATGGGTTGTAATCTAATATGACTGGTGTCCCTACACAAAGGGGAAATTTGGATGGAGAAGAAGGGTGATGTGAAGAGGTAGGGAGAAGGCAGGCATCACCAAACAAGGGCAGAGTGGCACAACTCGTAGGAGTCAGTGCTACCAACACCTTAAATTTGGACTTCTATTCTCCAGAGCTGTGTGAGACAATAAATTTCCATTGTTTAAGCCACCATCTGCTGTGCTTAGCTACAGAGCCCTAGAAAACTAATGGAACAACTATCTTAACCATCTCAGTATCTTTATCCTTTGGAATTCATACCTGAAAAACAGATGAGATCAATGAATGTTTTAATTAAAGTGTTACATGTAATGGGAAGGCAAATGAAACTAACATTTACGGAATATTGATGTCCTGCTAAGAACTGGAGGAATCTTATATATTTTTGTTTATATTTCATTTATAAACCGTGCTTTCAATACTAAAATTTTAATCTAATTCAATAGAAGCATATTTTGTGCAGCAAGAACATTCACAGTAAACATGAGTAATTTAAATGAATACCAATTAAGCGGATTGTACCTTGCTTAGCATATTTCATTAAATTACATACTATAGAAGGTAGAATCTTCTCTACATTTTGAGCAGTGGTACTTGTTGAATTCTTCTCCATCATTTCACACACATTTTTGATGTATAATATAATTGATGGTTGAAAAGTTTATAGTAGGTTTTGTCAAGGACCGATTGTGAATAGAGATTATATTTAAGTACAGAGAGTCAAGGAGGTTTATCAAGTAGGTGCTCTGTAGAAAGCCCTAGAAGGAAAAGGAAAGACACAGAAGATGTACAGCCCCTGCTTGGGTAGCTAAGACCGTAACTGATGAAGAGATTCATAAGCAAGTCAAGAAAGCAAATTGAAATTATACTTAGAAGCAAGATCTCATCAATCCAAAAGAAAACAAACTTGGGGGGAGTGAGAATGGGGGGAGGGAGGATGTGTTCCTTCTGCTGCAGTAACAGTCCCAGTTCATACTTTCTGCCTAAGCTTAATTTAGAGATCTATGTATGTTTCATGCTCCAAAATGTCTGGAATTGACTAAAAAAGTCTGCAGTCACTCTTGTTCAGGGCTTGTCAACCTGAGCACTATTAACATTTTAGTAAGGGTGGGGGGCTGGCTGGCCTATACTCACTAGATGTCATTAGAAATGTCCTCACCCAGCTGGGACAACCAAAAATGTCTGCAGACTTTGCCAAAAGGGTTGGGGGAGGGGCAGCATAGCCCCCACTGGAGGGTTAGTGTTCCGACCAAAGGTAGCACAGAGGTTCGGAGGGGTGAGCATGGGAACCATGAGAAGACCATAGAAGACTCTGGAGGTTGGATCTCAGCATCTGTAAATGAGGAACCCGAACTGATTGAAGAAAATTGAGGACATTCTGCATAAAAAAAAAGATGGGGATGGAAAACAGCAAATTGAAAGTCAGAAGCCCAAGAGAAGGCAGCAACCAGGAATACAGATTAGAGCGTTAGGCTACAGTGATTGCTAATCCTTCTCAGAAGATTGCTAATTCTTCTTGCTCAAGAAGGTTTAAGAAATGGGGCCTCCCTGGTGGCAGAAGGGGTTGGGTCGCAGCACTATGAAGCTATCACCAGCCACGGCAACACGAGTTCGATCCCCGCCTGGCCACACAGCTGACCCCCATGGCGCAGCAGACCTCTCCTGCCTCCCCGCTGCTCCCCTCAGCAGTGTACTTCAGTAGATCTGCCTGTTCTGCTCCCTACTCTGTCTCTGGTGAGTCCTCTTATCCCCCATCCCCACACCTCTGGCTTACACCCCAGCTTTTGTATGCATAAATAAATAAATCTTAAAAAAATAAAGAATGTTTAGGAAATAATAAATTGCTATAATCTCTTAAAACCTGGGCATCCACAGTCTTTGGCATAAGACTCCAGAATCAGGCTGGTTACACTCATGAGCTGCTTTAACATAAATCGAGAGGCAGAGGAACACCCCACCCCCAACATTCCCCCAAGAGAGGAAGAAGCACAGCTGAGAGCCTGATAAAAGGAAGGCTGCCTATCAGGTGTCTCCTCTACCTCAGAACTTTTTGCAGACGTTATCTGGCTTAATCCCCTCAAGACCTTTGCAAGGCAGAACTCCCCCGGCCTTTGTGCCCTATGCTGCAGCAGTGAAGGGAGGTGATGTCCTGTGTCCATCGGTATCAGACACACGACTTGAATCCAGGTCCAGCTCCACTGAGCTCAAGTGTGTTCTCTGTTCCATCCTATTGGCTGGCAGAACACAAACAGGGATTTCTGGGAGGAAAGAGGACATGGCCAGCTGAAGATTATAGAAAAAATGGCCATTCTTGACACAGACTGAAAAATGGGGGTGGTAGGTAAAGCTGACTCTCCTCAAAATCAACCCTCAATTGCTGTGGTTGTCCCCATTTATCAAAATGATGTGATCTTCACCTGTTGCATTCATTTAGTTAGGGGATCCTTTCAGATTAGGAGTTCTAGACCCGTTGATGTTTAAAGAAGTATGGCAATATGATTCTAAATACAGACTGTGGTGAAATCCCTCAAAATGAAGATTTAAAGTCTGAATTTGTATTGTAAGATACTCCCAGGTAAGAGCAGTCTATATCCAGTGAAAGGCCAGCTTCCTTCCCATCTTTCATTCTTCCTTCTTCACTTAGTAAATTTAGCTCACACCTGTGGCTGGAAAGGAAGTTATCTAGTTACAAGAAGATCTCCAGGAAGACACGAGTGCTATTAGTTATTTCCATCACTTTCTCCCCACCCCCAAACTCACTCAGCCAATGGGAAAAAGATAAAATCTTCACAGCTCCAGGCTTGTAGAAAAGAACTTTATTTAAATGCAGTCATGTGTAATTTTTCTAAGCGGAATGACTAATACCTCCACAGAGAGGTATGATGTAAGCTGGGTCAGAAAGCTTGCTTTCATCCTGCCCACACTGGACCAGCAAGGTGCTTACATCTGCTATTTCACAGCATCAGACCCCCAAGTCCAGAATTAGAAGATGTTGTGTAACCCCATCACGTAGAGAAGGATCATGTCACATGACCAGGAAGTAATGTGGCCACAGTTCAAGCCCAGGTCTAGTTAATCCCAGAGCCTATAGCCTAGCCTCGAACTCACGTAATTCAAGGACAATTTCACTACTTAGGACTTCTGGGGAAAAGAATGTTCCAGAGATAGGGACCCACGAGTACAAATCCCAGGAAGGAGAGCAGTGTAGTAGAAGGATGGAGGGAAGAATGGAGAGTAGAGGAGATGAATGGCTTACTGGGAGATCTACTTCATTATTTACAACTGCTCTACAGTGCTTCTTGTGGGATTAAACCACATTCATCCATCTATCTGTTGATGGAGTTCCCAGTGGTTCCTAGTTACTCACACCATATGCAGTGGTGCCTATGGTGCACTTTTCCCGAATGCATGTAGAACAGTGTGGACCTGCCGATCCTAGTGTAAGAGCATCTTCAGCTCCGTTACATGCTATCAAATTATTCCCCACAGCAACTGCTCTAAATTACAGTCCCACAAGCATACAGGAAAACGCCTTTTCCTCACATTTTGTCAAATATTTGGTAGTATCAGAAACATTTTTGATATTTTTTGCCAATCCAATGAACTTGAAACAATTTTTCCTGTCATTTTTACCTCTATCTCCCTGATTCCAAAGCAAGGAGGAGGGAGAGGTACATTTTGTTTTAGATGTTTCTTATAGATTTAGGTTTGTCTTTCGTGATTGAGCTTTCATATCCCTTGCTCATTTTTCTGTGGACTACTTATCTTTAGTTAACTTGCAGGGCTTTTAAATTTATAAGTATTAAAAGTTTATATCTGATAATGTAGTGTTTTGAAAATAATTTTCAGGTTTCTGAGAAGAAAGAATTTTCACAGAATTTTAATCAAATTCATTCATCTGTTTATAGTTTATACTTTTTATATGTTTAAAAAACTATTTTCTATCATGATGTCATAAATATATTCTCTTCCTGGTTTGTCTAAGAATCTTAAAACTCTGATTCTACCTTTAGCATCTCTAGACACCTCCATTTTCTTTCATGGAAAAGCCCATTCTCTGAGCTCCCTGGTGTTTAGACCAACTCTCACCCACCTCACACCTGTCCAGCTGTTTCTGGGATTTTGCTTTACCACCAGCAGACTATTTTGAATAATAGTCTAAAGTCATTCCATCTCTACATAGGAAAAAAGGTAAAATAGCAACTTAAGAAAAAAATAATAAAAAAGAAAGTAATTCCATCTCTAACTGGGTATATGCTGCTTCTTTCTCTTCAAAATCACCTGAGCTATTTTAGGCCCTGACTCTTCAAAATGCATGAACTAGTTCCATATAAACTAACTAGCTCTGTGAGAAAAAAAATTCTCTCTTGGAGCTTTCATTAAAACTGTAGATTAGTTTTGGGATAAGTGATCTCCTTAGGAAAATAATCTTCCCATCTATGAAATATAGCTCCATTTATTTATATAAATCTTTTCTGTGCCCTCTCAATACTGTTGGACAACAGCCTCCATACACCTCATCCATTTCTTTTCCTAGATGTCTGTCAAGTATTGAGCATAAAATTCTTTAAAGATTACATTTTCTGATTGGCCACGGCTGGCAGTTGAAACACAATTACATGTATTGACATTAATATAGTGACCTCATATCTGTCAAATTTCCAAAATTCTTTTATCTTTTCATTTATTTTTTTATTGAGGTAACATTGGCTGATAGTACTGTGTATGATTCTGAGGTACAGGGTCACACCTCTTCAGAGATAAGACACCATATCCAACTCCACCAAAGCCCCATCATATCCCACATAGAGCATTGGGCCCTGTGACATCCTGATCTCTTCCCTCCTCCTCCCCTCTGGTAGCCTCAATCCTAGTCGGGCATCTAGGGCTTGTTACTAGTTTGGTTCTGTTTGACCTTTTGTTTGGCTTCTCTGTATTCCACATATAAGTATATTTCTCTTCAACAAAATGCCCACCACCACCCATTTTTTCTATCAAAAAAAAGTATACTCCCTACAGTATCAGGACAATTTTTTATTTTAACAATTACAGTTCATAGGGCCTAGAGACTGTAATAAAGAAACTCATGTTTTTCTTGATTTTGAAGGGACTATTCCTGATATTTTAGCATCAAACCTGATGTTTGCTTTGTGTGGTAGATATTTTATAAAATTAAGAAATTTCAGTTCTGTCCAAAATAAAAGCTGAATTCTGAAACACTTGTGGGAACTCAGTTTCATTCTTGGATGTGTTAGCCATGTAATGAATGTGGTCCTTTTTCTATCAATGGAAAGATAAATAGTAAAAATATAACATCCAAATGTTCATAGTGTTTATAGAGTATATACTTACTAAGTGTACTTCTGTGGACTGATATTTGGGATTTAGTTATGAAAGTATACTACATTTTCTATAAAAATAGTCTCTTTGTGTTTAAAATAGCCTTTCTTGAGCAACATCACCAGTGTTTAGCATTAGATTCCTGGAGTACTGGAATGCTATCTCTTGTCTCAGAAAAGTAAAGTTATACTGAAAGCTCAAGCGTAGAAAATCATACTTTTCAAAATTCTTACAAAAAGTATGAAAACAGTAAGCCTATATAAAGTTCAAATTTCAAAGTTCTTATTTTAACATTATTTCAGAAATAAGAGGAAGTTAAAATGGCCTGTCAAGTTGCTATCCCCATTTCTAAATCCATTTATTTTAAATGAATATATTGTCAGTGACTTCATTGTTAGGACCAAAAATATTTACAGGGAAATTATTTTCAGGAAAATTATTACAGGGGAATATTATTTATTTATTTATTTTTAAAGATTTATTTGTTTATGCATACAAGCTGGGGTGTAGGCCAGGGGTGTGGGGCAGCAAGAGAGTTCACCAGAGACAGAGTGTGGAGCAGAACAGGCAGACTGAGTGAAATACACTGTTGAGGGGAGCAGCAGGCAATATAGGAGAGGTCTGCTGCACCATGTGGGAATCTCCCTGGCTGGGTATCAAACTGTGCTGCAGTGGCTCTGGATAGCTTCATAGTGCTGCGATTTAACCCTTTGCGCCACCAGGGAGGCCCCACAGGGAATATTATTTATAGGAAAATATATTTTGGGAGAAATAAACTACTTATCACACCCATTTCTCTAAGGGTAAAAAAATGATACATTTTATCGAAATGTAACTGAAATTGAAAATGATTTAAAAATTAAAACCTTTCAGAAATGCAATGTAAATATTTGAAAGAGATAGGAATGAGAGAGGGAGAGAGAGCATGATTAGTAATACTGGGGTAATCCACAGATTCAAAGCTATAACTAAGAAAATAAGAATCTCGGGGATTAGAATCAGAAAAATGATACTGTGTAATCTCTCCCTCCTCCCTTTCTTGTTTCTCTCTTTCTCCTTTCTATCCCTTCATTATCCACCATATCTTTCAACCGCCACTCTCTTTAGCAATGAAGAATACAAATGCCCTCGATAATGTTTAAGAGATTCCCAAGACCACCCTCAGGTTCAATAATTTAGTAAGACAGTACTTAGAAAAGCCATTATACTCACAGTTGTAGTTTATTGCCATGAAAGGATATAGATTAAAACCAGCCAAAGGAAGGGGCACATAAGGAAGGGGCCAAGACATCCTAGGATGTGAGCTGCCAGTTGTCTTCTCCCAGTGAGATCATGTGGACAACACATGATAGTACTGGCAACTATGGTTGGGAACTCGCATAAAATACTGCCACCCAAGTGTTATGGTCAGAGTTTGTATTGGGAGCTGACTGTGTAGACATGCTGATTACCCACATGAATAATCTTAGTCTAGAGTTCTTCTAGAGCCTGAGCTGGAACCACACAGCTCTAGATCTCCACCAAAAATCACAGTTGGTTCAGAGGCCATCTGGCCTGGCTCAAGGCCCCCAGGAAGAAGGAGGCTTTTATCAGGTAGACTAAAAACTGGAGATTACCTACCTGGAGCTGGGGGTAACAGACCAAATATTTCTGTGGATTCCTACTTGAGAAGTCAAGGTTTATAGTGAAAACCAAAATTCCAGCTTTATTATTATAACCCCAAAATATTATGAGTGTTAAGACAACAGGAAATTGTTGGAAATTTGTATTTTACAAAAATTATGTTATCACAAATATCCTGTGCTACGTATTCTGAGTCCTGGAGACACATCCTTATCAAAAATTGGACACCCTGCTAGTTGTAGTAAAACAAACCCCAGGGAAGAATTCTGACAGGCCTGCATGCAGTGAGATGCCCACTAATTTATCAACCATTAGAGTTTAGAGAAGTAGCAGTATGAGCAGTCCAATCTGTGAAACCAGAGAACCGGATCAGTTACCGGAAAAGTGTCGATGATAGTGACTATGACAATCGCAATAGCCTTTGATATGAAAAAGGAAAAATAAAAGGTTCTAACAGTTTTTTTGCTTTTAAACCGCTCATGGCATTGATGATTAAAATACTAGATTACTTTTTCTTTAAACTCCGAGTAATTATTCTCAAAATGACACTGACACTTATCCGGTACCAGAATTCTATTCAAAAAATTCTGTAGCATAAGGCACAATCAGGAAAATAATTAACATCTGTCAAGCTAAAGCTATACTGTTTCTTACTTACAGCTTCCTAAAAGCGTCAAAGAACATAGTTATGACATGGAAAAGCAAATCTAATATCTCCTGTGTAAATAAAAAAATAATTTAAAATCTAAATATTTATTAAGGTGGAATAAAATATCATTATATTCTAAAGTAACAAAAGATGTAGATTTCTTTTAAAGGAAATAAAGTATTACCTTTCTCTTTTGATTTTGGATTAAGTCCTGTTCACTGAATCAGTGTATCTACAAATCTAAGACAAGGGGTCTTCCTTAAGTTAACTAATTTGGAGGATATTTGAAACACTCAGTCAATTCTTTCATGGTTATGTTATCAGTGAAAATTACAAGTCAAAACAGCCAAGTGAGATTCTTATCCTTGAGTCATTTTTGCCAATCTGACTATAACTCAGCCTGTTTCAATTTTTTGTCTTGCATTCTTTGATTCCTATTTGAGATGTCATTACTTGTGGTGATAACCAAAATTCCACTTTTATTATTATTGCTCAAAAGTACCATGAGATTTTGGACAACAGGAAATTATTAGAAATTTGGATTTTAAAAAATGTTTGTTATCACAAACATTCCTTCAAAACAGTCATTTAAATTCTTACAATGCAGCTTAGTTCTTTATTAAGTCATTTATGGGAAAGATCTTACTATGGAAAAAGTTGGATATTGGAAAGTTGCATCAAAATGAAAAGAAATATGTCTTTAAAAGCGTGCTCTTAAACATGTTTCCTGTAAACAAAACCACTCCACATATTCCTTGAAGTGATAACCCAATTAAACTCTGGTAATAGTGTTCCTAAAGGTCTTTATTTATTTATTTATTTTGACATTTCTGACTTGGAAAAGATGTACTAGGGATCCACAGCACATAGATCTATGACACCTGTGATTTTAGCTGAGTTCATTAAGAAACGAGATGCAACATAAAATATTGGTACATAAACAACACTCCCCGGCGCAGCAATGCAGTTGGCGTGCTGCGGACTACAAAATAATAACAGTAGTTACTATAATAGTAAGTCACCAACTTCAACTGCCACCGCAATCCAATTTTCATATACTTATTTTGTAAATGGAAAAGATATCCGTCACCCAGCAGCGAACACAGGGTCCCAGAGTCATTGTAGCAGGTGACAAAGAGGAGATCCCAACCCAAGACTTGCTCTAACCCTTCATCAGGTGACCGGGGAGAACAAGGTCGCCGGCAAAACCACCAGCGATCTCAGTCTCCCGTTCAGTCCTGGTTTCATACAACTCAGTCTATGGATTGAGCTCAGTGGTCAGACTGCCTTTCCCTAACGTCATCCCTCTACGCACGTGCAGAAGGCGGGGCCGAGGAAGAAAGGGGAAATCCTTGAACTGGAGGAGTCTAGCCCCCCCCCCACACACACACACACACGCTTTAAGGCTCACTGCAGATCGCACCTGCTCCAACAGCCTTCAGATTGCGTGGGTGCATGGTGGTGAGCACCTTGTCAGGTCCCGACTTGCAGACAGCTGGGATCGCTCCATCCACCACTCCCAAGAGCCTGCAGATCTGAGCTTCATCTACCCCCAGACGGGACAGCCCCTTTCAGGAGGCCATGATACCGGAAACCAGCCTTATCTATGGCCACTGTTTAATGTAGCCCTTATTAACTGTAAAGACATTCCTGATAACGTTTTTTAAACCATGTAGTTATTTGTACATTTTCAAGAAGTTGTGTGTTTATTTTTCTTAGTTGCTTAAGTTCAATTGTTGCTATTTATCTTCAAGTAAGACTAAATATTTTAAACTTTAGAATGACAAGCTGATATGGCCCAAATACAAGTTTGCAAATTTATTTTGGAAAGGCCAGTTGTCTCAGAAAGTCATTCTCAAGCTCAGAGGACTTATAAAGCCTTTATTATTTTTAGGCTGTCTAATCCTTTTTCCAATTCAATGTTGGTTAGTCAGAATGCATTAAAAAAAAAAAACAGAAAAAAAAACAGACAAATAAGCAAGCCAAGTCATGCCAATATTAAAAAAACTGAAGGTTTCAAGTCTTAGAGATTGTCTCTCTTCTCCATGTTGTTTTAGAAAAATTTAATATGAAAAAAGAAAATAATTCTATCACTGGTGATACTTTGAGTTCATGCAGGGACTTTTTTTTTATAAAGTGTTCAAATAACATTACATTCGGTCTCAAGATAAGGACCTAAAATAAATAGATGATAGTAATATTATTAGCACATGTTTCTCAAACATTCACTATGTGTCAGGCATTTGCCACATAGCCTCTTCTTTAATCCTCACACAAAGGTCATTTTAATTGCCTACTTAGAAATAAACAAACTGAGATTGAGAGAGTGGAGTACCTGGTTAAAGCTCCAGAGTTGATAAGGACATGAACCCAGGTTGTGTGTCTCTTACCTTAAACGCTGTGTGGTGGGCACTGTGTTTGGGGGATGACGTCCAATTCCCTTCTGGTCAGGACTGAGGAGAGGGAGTCTGGGATAGGGAGTCAGCCTGAACCCAGCTTCCGGTTCCCCCCACCTGACTTCCCACCATCAAGGGTTAAAGGTCACCAGACTGTGGTCCAGCTGGCTCACATCCATCCAGAGTAGGACAGGCGATGTGTCTCTATTCATGGAAGTCTTTCTTCCCAAGCCAGATACACCTGTGAAAGCAGTAAGACTACGCTCCTTTCATTTCAGGGAGCTAGATTTTTTTTTCCAGACCTGAAATGAACATGAAACATTGTGCCTTAAGACCAAAACAAATTCACTCAAAACAAGGATTACACCAGTCATTCATA
The DNA here is from genome assembly GCA_004024925.1 of Scalopus aquaticus. Lineage (NCBI taxonomy): Eukaryota > Metazoa > Chordata > Mammalia > Eulipotyphla > Talpidae > Scalopus > Scalopus aquaticus. The sequence continues at coordinate 46,810 of PVIJ01005941.1, read as the reverse complement.
CCCAATTTAATCTCAGAATTTGGAGTTTTGAAAAAGAGGCATTAGATTTGTTCTGTTGAGTCCAGTAAAAGTGAGCCAATGGGTTAAGATTTCTCTATTTCCTTTAAAAGATGTTTTCCATCACATTTAAATTGGGTTATTTTTACCATGATCTATATAACCAGCCTTATTCTCAAAGTACACACACAGTTACCACCTGCAGTCAGGTTTGCTTCTCACGCTCCCTCAGTAGCTGCTGATTTCTACCCTAGCCAAAAAGGACACCTCACAGTGGGTCTAGGGTAGACGTATCACGAAGATTTCCAAATTGAATGCATTTCCCTGGCTTCTGGTATGAGACCTACACAGGTGAAATCTTTCCCTTAAGTGCAATCTTGTAAATGAGTGGGAGACTTATCAGCCACATCTCTAAACACCACTTTTATTGTTTAGGCTTGCAGAAAACACCTGCTCCCTAAATACAAGTTTGTTGAGATGATGGAAGCCACCAGTGAATATCAAAATCTATTGTTTCCAAAATATCTTTGGAATGTAACATGTTTTTAGCTTAATAATAATTAAGTAGACTCTTGGACTCAAGACCATGTTTAAAGAAATACTTAAGTAGTGATAATGGCATTATAGACACACAACACAGCCCCACACCGGGATCCTCTGGTCTTTGATGTAGCCATTTGAAACCACGTAATCACTGCACAATCCTGGGCAGAAACCTGGGCTGCTGTCCACTCACTTCCTGGCCAGAGATCTTATTTCTGGCCCTAGATTTCTTCCTATATGCCCCTGGGATCTCCCTTGGCATTCTCCTGAGCTCTTAGGCTGGTTTGCACACACCCAGGCTGGCGCAAGAACTACCCACTACATCCGGGTCAGAATTGCTGGGAGGACAGGGGGTGAGCAAAAGCCACACAGAACAGGGGTCTTGGCCCACCTGTCCCCAGGCTCAGATCCAGGAGAGACTGAACCACAAGTCCCAAAGGAGGTGATGGCAACTACTTCTGCGCTTCACCGATGAAGAAAGGACCCTGGACACAGGTACCGCTGCGCTCGTCCCGGCAGATTCTCTGGGCTTCTCACCCAGTACGCGATCATTTCTAACACTGGCCCCTAAAACCAGTTCCTCTTAGCTCTTAAGAATCCCCGAAGGGCACGATGAAAATCCTACAATTATTTCCTACATTTGGAAAAGCCTCAGAAACCCCACATTTGCTATCAGTTCAGCTACACTGTGCACTTAATAAATGCAGTGGGTTATTTTTCAATTAATGATAGTCACAGGGAGTCACGAGCGGATAATTAAAGAGGCTCTTGATTAAGAAAAAAAGGTAGGGACTCTTGCACTCTGGCATACAACAGGCCCGGAAGAGCTACGGGGAAACATGTGTCTGCATGCACCTACTTCGCCTGGCCGCGTGGGCAGTCACACGTGCGTGCGCCAACTTCACAGAGCAATAATCAGTCACCCCCCAGGTCTGTGTGGCTGCAGCTACCCCCTTTGGGGAAACTCATGATTTTGACTGAGGCTTTGGCTCCCAGGTCGCCATAAAATGACCCCAACCTAAATGCAGGAAAAAAGACAGAGAGGAAAAACAAAGCAAGGTCTAAGAATCACCCAGGCACCAACTTGCTGCCTTCAGCTTATGACACCGAACCCCGTGGGATAAGACAACAAGGTCCATTTACAGAGCCGGGTTTTGTGGGGTGATGCTGGGGAAACGGTTCTCTGCGTTGCAGAAGGCGACGGAAAAGAAGCCAGTTGTTCTTCTGAGAGAGTCCCGCTGTCTGCTGTCAGGTCTAAGGGTTCAGCTTGTTGACTCAAAGATGAGAGATGAGTCGGGAAGAAAAGCGCGTGATCTAGATGTTTGCTGATTGTTCTTTATCTGCGGTATCAACAAACGTGATCTCTGTAATCAGCATCACTCCCACGCCGCCCTCCGCGGAGGCTTCTCAGCACCGGCTCCAGCCCAGCGCCGGGCCCCTGGCTCTCCTTCCAGGCTCGCATTTGGTTGGCATGGTGCACCCGAGCAGATGGGCACGAAACCGTCCTGCCAGGAAAACAGTATGTGCATCATGTTAGGAGTTTAGGGGGCGGCTTACCATCCCAGAATTCCAGCTGAGAAGTTTGGATCATATCATCCTGTGCTTGAAAAAAAAAAAAAAGTGGCTACTGCAACTCCTCGCCTTTCTCTTTTTCTAGGATTTATTCATGCGTAGGGGAAAAAACACATTTTGTTGAAGGAAATTGAGATAAAAATAATCCACGCTTAAAACTTTACTGTTAGTATTGAATTTTTCCTGATAACATTTCTCACTGCCACAGATCCCTTATTTTTAAAGGAAAACGGTGGAGAGCCTCAGTATATAGCAAAATTTAAGAGCCAGGGAGACTGGGAAGGGGGGCGGAGAGGGGGGTGTGGCCTCACCTTAGAGTCCTGTGCAGTTTGGAAGGGCATGCTTTAAAAGCTGCCAAAACACTGATCCCTGCGAAACTGAAAGTGTCCCCTGCAAGGATCCTCATTACATTCTTATCAAGCATTTATTTATAGCCAGCGTGCATAAAGGCACAACCAGGGAAGCTTATGGGTAGCTATGAAGAGTTAGTTCCCTAGCAGGGGTAGATGCGCCCATGGGAGAAAGCCTGTAGTCTGGCCCCTTTCCCCTGCAAGGAGGCTTAACCGTGATGGAGCCCCAGCACAGCAGTAGAGCCTCCAAGCCACGGCTGAAGCGCAGGTAGCAACTGAGCCTTCTAACTTCTAGCTCAACCCAGGACCTCATGGGACAACGAAAGCAAGAGTCAGATGCCCCGTCCTGTTCCTCCAACTCTGGGCTGTTCTTGCCAACCTGGACAGGTTGTGCAACTGATGCCCGAGCCGTTGCAACCTGCCTGATGTGTTTTGTTTGGCTTTTTCAGTCTATCATATGACATGATGTGGTATGACATGATGTGTGATAAGATATGATACAATATATACACAAAATAACGTGTATACAAAATAGTACATGTAAAATATATGCGCATATAAAAATATGTGCATATAAAGTAATATGCATGTATTAGTATACAGACACAAATGCATAATGTGTCTACACACATGACCAACATGTTTTTAATCTAGAGATTCCATGTCAAAAACTTGAAAAATGAGCACGGGCCCTCACTGTTATATGGAAACAGCAGACGGGCCTGGTTCCTCCTTCCGAGGGGCAAACACCCTTCAGTTTGCCTCCCCAAAGCAGTTTCATTTATCCCTCGTGCAATGAGGATAAAATGAAATAATATAAGGAAATGACTTGAAAATCTCTCTGGTGCTTAATAGGTGTGCAGGAAGTGGTAGCTACGATCATTTATTTAATTGTGTAACCAGGCGAGACATTTTGAATTTTATAAACCACTGGAGAATTTACACCACCTACATATAAGACACTCTCTATTGTCTTGGTTGATCTAATATAGCAGCTTTCCAGTATAGGGAAGAAGGACATCCGTGAACTTTTAGAGGAAAAATAATGACTGTATTATTTTTTTAAAAGTCATTCCTGAGTTTTTATGGAAGAAACACAGGGAGGGGAGCATTGACATGGCGCCATTTTTACATCTTCTTAGAATGTGTGCTCTGTTAGAGGTGAGCACAGAGGCCACTGCTACAGCGCCCTCCAAGCGCTTAACCGAGACCTGGGTGGAATGAAGATGCTAAATCCATCAAAGGTGGCCCCGCAGCCCAAGCCACGTGAGCTATGGCCACAGTGCTAGTGTGCAGTTAAACAGAAAGGGCTGCCAGCACCCCTGGCCACACTGAATGATGGAGAATAAAGCATTTCCAGCCCACCCAATAATCCACATAGTGACCCCAAAGGCAATGTCTTTGCATGGATAAAATACAGTAAAAGCAGGCCAGGAAGGGGTATCTCTCTGCTTACACCTACTCAATCAACTCAAATACTTTGGGATTTAAGCAAAAGACTGATAGAGAAAGCAAGTCCGAGGGGTGTGGCGTGGCTAAGAGTGAGTGACTACAGGAGCCTGGGAGAAGCCTGCTGGGTGATGAATGGGGTGAAGCCAAATGGCCCAGAGATTGATGTTCGAATTGATAGAAATGCTTAAGCAGTTGCCTTTTTAAAACATCAATACGAGACCTCCGGATTTGTACTTTTTCTTGTTAACCATTTAAATTTGTTGGCTGGATGTTTAAAGTATGTTTAAAAAATTCAATTGCTTTTTAGGGATAATCTGAATTACTTTCTTAATGACTGTTTTGCTTTGTGATTGCAATGTATGCAGTTTTGTTTTGTAGTTGTACATCTTGTTGATAGAGAATATGACTTTGATCATAAATACTAGTTCCTGGGAAAAAAAGATAAAAAACTAAATCTAAGCATGTAGCAATTAAAAACATCTCCACACACAGCTATTCTTTTCAACTCCCAAGTTAAGCATTAACATGAGCAAATCTTGTAAGTTAAATGTGGGTGAATTCTGAGATGTGAATAGTATTTCTCTGCACATAGATATATCCAGTACTTTAAGGGGCAGGTATCAGGTTTTAAAAACAAAAGCGGGCAGAGGCAATTCCTTTGTGAACCCTCAAAGATTATTTGTTCCTAAAAACAGAAGATTCAGTAGTGGGACTGCATTATTGGGGACAAAATGTAAAGTGGACTTTCCTCATATTCTCCCAAACAGTGGTAAACGCCCCCAAACCATCCTACTGGAGAACCTGGAGCCAGGGAAGAGGGAGAGCTGGTGGGACTGACACAATGGCCAGGAAGGAAGAGGGAATTACAAGTTCTCTGTTGGAAATGAAAGAAAATCAAGCTAGACACTCTTTCCCAGCCATTCCATGCCCTCCCAGCCAGATCTCTGCTCAAACACACACACACACACACACACACACACACACACACACACACACCCCACTGTTCCACGACGCAGGGAATGATTTGCTACCACTTCGTTCCTTCCCATCCTCCGCACACTAGGTCTGTGCGTGATCTCTTAAAGATTTTTCAAGTGACTCAGCCCACACATCTGTAGCCGAAAGCTGTCTCGACACAGTGGAACCTGGGGAAGCGGAAACAGCAGGACCAGGAAATCAATGAGCCAGTTTGAGTTGTCTTTGCTGAGGCATCAGGCAACAGGTTGCAGTATGATAGGTCTAGAGAAGGGAAGCAAGCTAATAAATGGCACTACAAACTTTTATGTTTCTATCTTTCTTTCCCAATTGATGGTGAGTCTTAATTATTTTTATATCCCCTCATCTAACTCGATGCTGTTCAACAGTATGTGTTCAGTGAGATGTTTGAATGATTGTGCAAATACAATTGGGAGCCCTTGGATGTCTACTTTCAAAAAGTGCAAAAGCACACCTTCCATGCTGGTCCTTCTCAGCTCCTTACCTTATCCTCTTCCCCTGTCTCACCTGCAATCACCCAAGCTTTCTTCACTGACTATATATTCACTCCGTGGTCCCATTCAGTTCATTGGCTTCAAGCACTGTCTCCCTGCTCTTGACTCCCATCATTGTATCTCAGGTATTGTCACTCTGCTGAACTCCAGAAACATGTATCCAACTGCCCACTGGAGATCTTTGCTTAGACCTTAAGTCTGTCTTAAATTTAGCAAGGTCAATCAGATCTCAAATTCCCACATCCCAAACTCCCATTCATCTTAGCCTGTGGCAATGTCTTAAATGTCTGGCCTATAACTGGTTAAAAACTTAGGTGGGTCCTTGACTCTTTTCTTGCCCTACTAGCAACATTAATTCCGTGAAAATTCCCTTCTGGCTCCATCGCCACTTCTCTCTGATTCTACTGCTACATTCCTAGCTTGGGTTGGCTGACAGAAGGAAAGCAAGCAAATACCCCAGACCACACTGTGAGAGGCAGAAATGGTCTGGAGAGTTTTTTCTCTATCATCTTCCTTCAAAAAGGGGGAGATGAGAGCCCTTTCTTAGGGTGAGCCCTGGATATGCTTCACTGCATTAAAAATTTCATGTAGAAATCATGTCATTTTGGCCTTTCAAGTGGAAGGAAACCAAGAATAAGTCCCAAAAGTACTAAATGTTTGCCAGCTCTAAAATCATCACCACTGTCCTCATCCTTGTCATGTGTGCAAACAAGACTGAGAGTTGGGCCACTCTTTTAGAGTAAAATATGATTTTTGAAGTCAACATTATAGGCATCTGGATGCCACTATCATTTTGATATTACAAAAGACTCTTTCAATGAAACTCCTTTCACCTACCTTCATCTGTGCTCCATTTATTACTAATTGCCAGAAACATAAATATAGATGAATATTTTTCCAGTTATCACTATATAGATTGGAGAATTGGTAATCATTTCTATTATACATCCATGATTATTTAATGATAGCTACAAAAAGGTGTTCATTTACATTGGGATAGTGGTAATAATTATAGAGACCCACACTCAGCTGAAAAAGTACTGGTTTATAAAAAAAAAATATTATATTTATTAAAAATGAATTATTTCTGCCAGTAAATGACTCACATGATATTTTTAACAATTATAAAGCATATGCAGCCTTCAGTTTTTACACTTCCTAGAGAGAGAAAGTGCTTGTTTACGGAATTGGAATTTTTTTCTATTCCTTTTTGACACCAAGACTTTCATTTACTTATAATCTTTCGGTGCCGTGATATGCCTACTGAGTCTAAAAAGACTAGGAAAAAAAAAAAAACTGGAGTTGATTTTGCCTGTCGAAATTTAGTTTCAAATTGACATTGCAGAACAGTGGAATTAAGTGTTAACATTCTTGTGTGTTTATCAGTGTGTGTGTGTGTGTGTGTGTGTGTGTGTGTGTGTGTGTGTGTGTTTACCAGCAGTCAAACTGCAGTTCTTTGTGGAAGGGATCTTATCACATCTTTTCATCTCAACTATAATGCTGACATCTAGAGATCTTTGATCTTAATATATTTTTACCAATATTTGTAAAATCTAAATGTAACTGCATTCTAGTATTTGTGCAATATCTTTTAAGAGCTTCCTTTGATTATATAACTTACACTAAAATTACAATAAATAATTCCACAGAAAAGACCACTGTCTTTTTTAAATAACTGAAATTTGAGAAGCTGTTCTTAGGTGAAGCTGAAGTTAAGTCAAGTGAATTCAAGACATCACTGCAATGTCAATAACATCATCTTCCCACAATTTCTTTTTTCTGAAAAGTTAAAAAGGGCGCATTTATTTTTGTTTACCGTTTTTAACTTAAGACAAAGAAATAACACCAAAGCAACCCTGTGAAATTAGGAGATTTTTATATTACCTTTCAAGATTTGGGTTCAAGGAGTGGGACATGGAAAAATTAAGGCTGGTCAATGAGATTAGTGTTTCAAAAATAAGAGAGAGGGAGAGAGAGTCCAATTAGAAGTATCCTGGGGTTATTAGCGATAACAGTGCTCATATCCAATTAAGATGAAAACCATTTTACCAGCTTAATGTGCCACCTCTGGCAGTGTGGGTTTATTAGTTTTATCAGACTTGAGAACTGAAACTTGAAATGATATGTATGCTGGGTACCAAAGAGATGCCATTAAGACTTAGAGATAATTGGTATAAAAATGAGATGCCTCAAAAGTTGTTGATTAACAAGCATTGTGGATTTGGGGGAAGGAAAGAAATGGGTCATTTCAGACAGTGTTTGGATGACATTTTAAAGACAGGAAGTCACCTTGACCTTTAATGCCCAAAAATGCAGTGATAGGACACATTCCTATAGGACAAGACAGCCTTCAAGATCCATGATGCACCTTCTCTATAAATACTCAAATGCACAAAAGCAATTGTTTGTGCTGAATATCAGGCTTCTGTTTTCCCTTTTAGATTAAAGGATATAATAACTAATGATTGGTATTAATAATTAATAAGAAAATCTCTTGTATTATCACCAAGCTTTTCAAGATAGACGAGCTAACCAATAAGACTGATTTTCATTAATTAAGATTTATTCCTTTATGTTTTTGAACAATCAAACTAAAAAATCTTTACATTCCTATACCACCCGAGTACCACAGAATGATTAAAAGCAAACAAATACACACACAATACAGCTTCCCACTTTGGCAGCAATAAAATCACTGTTGCGTTACATCAATAGACATCTCCTTGACTAATAAAATTCTTGTCACTCATTTCCGAAGCAGGTGGCGGAAAGCCTTCATTCTGCAGGCACAGCATTCTGGATGCTTATCTTTGGTAAAATATTCAGTGCACCCCCAGGAATGTGTAATGGAAATTGTCAGGGGGATGGCCCCGCAAGAGCTGGCACTGGTGATTGTTGGTCGACCCAGGAGTTCTTTCTAGGAAGCATTACCACTGTTTCCTCTGCCAACGTGTCTGAGCCCACAGGTTAAAGCTCTGTTCCATGATACTGGAGGACAAACACGGCAGGCTGGAGACAAGTACATCCCCTTGGCCCAGTGTGGGGGTAAGAGGATGGCATGACCAAGGAAACAAACACAGGTCATCTCACCTGGTTCATGCGACAAATGGAATCTTTGCTTTCAAAGAAAAATGTCAGATTCATAAGGTGACCCTGGTTTGAGTGGCCACTTCATCTTAAAAGTTCTAATTCTGTTAGTTTCATGTGACGCTTTCCATTTTATACAGGAGAGAATATACGACTGTAATAGCCACATGTATGTTTGTATCTGCCAAGTAGAAAACCAAAGGTTCTGGATCAATTTAAGTTGGCACAGTCAACTAGAAAACAAAGTACAAATTAAGATGGAGAAAAGTCATGAATATTTTTTCGTGTGTGTGTGTGTGTGTGTGTGTGTGTGTGTGTGTGTGTGTGTATGTTCTGGGTTTTTCTGAACATGCATGCTGGAGTCAAAAGCAATTATTATCAATTGGTAGTATTCAAAGGGCACTATTGATATGGTTTGTTGGACAGGATGTATCATAAATGTTTCTCAAGGTATACGTTGTCCTTGGGTGCACTTGCCAGCTAACTTTCTAGATAAATGACATGATCAAGATGACATTAGTATTACTGAAAATGGGGTTTAATAAATCAGTGGCTTAACCATGTGTACATATTTTAGTTTATATAAAAGAATCATACACATTGGGTTTTGCATTATTTAACAGTTATAGTTGCACTTACAATACTAGGAGTTAGCCATGTGTTCTAGATGATAGAAGAATTGACTATATTTATGGTAGAGATTTAATAGCATGGGGAATAATGCTCATTAAACTGAGCAGAAGCATCATTTGATGCATGCACCAGTACACTTAAGCTCTGTTACATACAGTTAGAATAAATTCCTAAAAAGTTCTACAAGATCCAAAAGCATGAGGGTGATCTCTAAAGTATGAGGGCTTCATAACATATTTCATTCTAAATAGGATGAAAAAGGATGGAAAATGGAATAAGAATTGCTTATTATTAAAAGAAGAAATTAGTACCATAAGGAAGTATTTCACATAACTACACTTGAAATGATAAGGATAAACTTGGAAAGTATTTCAATATATTATAGTTCTCTAGGAAATGGTTTCAATTCACCCAAAAGTATGAATGTAAAGAAAGTCTAAAAACATTCATTCAGGGAAGGTATTGTGGAAAATACAAGTAATTTATTTTCACTTACCTGATTTTTCCCCACTTGAAGAAAATAGATAACATTTTAATAAAAATTCTTCGAGAAATTTTGTTACCTAAAAAACAAACCAAAAAAAAAAGCCAAAGCAGAGATAACAAAAGAAAAAACTAAAATATATTCACAATCACATATCTATAAGTTAATATCCAAAATATATAAAGAACTCATGACTCAATAGCCAAAGACAGCAACAACAATCCAAGGGAAAAAATGGACAGTTGGGGAGGGTCAAAAAAAAAAAAGAAAAAAGAAAAAATGGACAGAGAAATGAATAAACATTTTTCCAAAGATATTTAAGTAGCCAACAGGCACATGAAACGGTGTTCAACATCACTAATCATCACGGAAACACAAATCCAAACCACAGGGAGCTATCACTTCACACCTGTTAAAGAGGCTATTACCAAAAACACAAGTGATGTGTTGAGGATTTGGAGAAAAGAAAGACATTTTGCACTGTAAGCAGGAATCCAAATTGGTATAGCCACTATGGAAAAAAGTATAGACTATGTTCAAAAATTAAAAATAGAACAAACTTATGACCCAGAAATCCCACTTCTGAGGAAATAAAACCAAATGAAAAAAGGATCTAAAAGTAATATCTGCATTCTTATGTTTATTAAAGAATTATTTATAATATCCAAGATAGGGAAACAACCTAAGCGGCTATCAACAGATGAATGAATGAACTTGGAATATTATTCAGCTGTGAGAAAGAAGGAAACCTGCCATTTGCAAAGATGTAGATGATCCTTGAGGACATAATGCTAAGTGAGCTAAGTCAGACAGAGAAAGACAAAAACTGTACATTATCATTTATATGTAGACTCTAAAATAGCTGAATGCATAGAAGCAGAGACTGGAATGATAATTCATAGAGACTGTGAAATGGTAAAAAAGGGAGGTATTGGTCAAAGAGTACAAACTTTCAGTTATAAGATGAATAAATTCTGGGGATCCAGATTCTACAGCATGGTGATTATAGTTAACAATATTGTATTATACTTGGGAGTTGTTAGAATTTATATATCACCCCCCAAAAAAAGAGAAAGCAACAGTTATGAGGGCCAAATAGTCTGTGGGTTTGTGGTTGGTCTAAAAATAAGCTGATACATGCTGATAAGGTGTTTTTGCTAAGGAAAGGTACATGATTGGAGATCCGCTCTTCAACTGTGCAAAACTGTGGGAAAAGAAAATTTATTTTAATAACTCTCAGTTTTTAATCATTTGATTCTCCGAGTTACAAAAATTGATCTGACTTGGAAATTTTGATAATGTAATTATCAAAAACATTTTAATTTTTTAGATATTAGAAATAACCCTAATAATGTCCCTTGTGGCTTTTATAATTTAATATTTAAATTGAATTTAAACATCTTAATTGTTAAACAGCTGGTTGTACAAACCAAAGAAACATATTTTTTTAAACTAGAAAACATCTATTAAAATGATTTTTCCTGTATTTCAATTTTATTTTTGTCTCAAAATATAGATGTAAGCAATAGTAATTATGGGGCATAAGTGTTCTGTTACTGGTAATAATGGCTCTTCTTTGAAAATTCTATTAATTCTTTCAAAAACACATTTAAAAGACCTAACTATAAAAGTGCGACCTCTAAGAAGAGGGATTGATGACAAAAGATGTAAACATCTTTACTGGGGAATTTTCAGAGGACTATTAATGTCCCATTTTGCTGGTATCTGTACAATATTCTTCCTACTTCATTTGATTTGGGGTTCCCACACCTGAAAGTCCATCCAGATGAGATCACAGTCTGTTGTTGGGTGGCAGACAGAACCAAGTGTCCTCAACTGCCTCCAAAATTAGCCTGTAGCTGCCAAAATACCTTTATGATCATCTCAACTTACAGAACGGCATCTTTCTGTAAGACATCCTCTTCTAGCCAATAAGAGCTTCTTCTCACTGCCTTTTCCTTTTTTTAAGAAGATAAGAAAAAAGGGGATGATAAATTAATGACCCTTTAAAAGGGCTAAACAGAAATCTAAGCATTTTTGAATCAAATGGGATTTAATGAGAAGGCACAGAATTCCCAGCTTCATTCTCATTAAAGTGGAAGGTATTTATGTACCTAGTAAAGGTTTGAAAAACAACTAAGCAACATTGACTTAGAGTTAGGGAATAATCAATCTATAAATCATTATTGATTAAGCAGTGAATTCAAGAAGCTTCTAAACTGAAGAAAAAATGTTGATCCAATTTTTTGTCTTTCATTTGTCAAAGAAATTCAGTTCAATTAGTAGTTATTGAATATTCATCCAATGTATGGTACGCTAAGATGGTGAAAAATATTCTGATTTGATCTTTGGGTCTTTGACATGCTTGCCTGGGAACACAGTTTTTCTAAGTAACACCAAGTTTCTTTTCCAACCCTGCTCTCACTTTATCCTCAAGGCAGACGTCTGGGTCATTCTCCTATAGAACATTTTGTACTGTGGCAGGTGTACACACCATATGTTTAGGGCCTTAGCAGAATTCTTTGACTTTACTAGTAGAGGAATTTCCTCCAGTCAGTGAAGTAGGGTTGTTGTTTTTAGGTATAAAATTCGTGTTGATAGAGAGATGGATGGACACACGAACGGGTGGACCAGTGGATGGATAGTTAGATGGATGATAAATCGATCAGATAGAATAGTGGCAGAAATCAGGAATCTCCATTCATAAAGCCATTAAGTCTCAATTTGTAAAGCAGTCCAGCCCCACACCATTTCCTAAAACTTCCGGATGCCAGGCCTTGGAGAACCAAGTGGATCGAGACCCTGGCACTGCCTCCGGGCTTTAAGGAGAAGACATCCACTGCAGGAGCCTTGAACTTCTGGCTTTGCCACTTATCAGCTCACGTCTTCAGTCTCTTTCCTTATCTGTTCAAGTAAAATCTGGGATGATTTTTTTTTTTTAACTGCAGAATGAAGTTCACATTTTTTTCCCCTTTATTGAGGTAACGTTGGTTTACGACACTATATGGTTTAGGGGAACAGGTTCACACCTCCTCAGATGAACATCACCACCAAGCCCCACCGCCGAAGCACCCCAGCATGACTCCTCCCCCTTTTCCCCACCCCACGCCTCTCCTCTCTAGTAGCCTAGAGTCTGTAGTCATATTTCTATTTCACATAAGTGTTGAGAGGGTTATATGAGGGAACAACAGGAGACAAGCAAATTGCACGTAAATCTGGCTTTGCTTTCACAGTAAAGAGCAGCTCAACAAATAGATGAGATGAGTTCACACTAATTTATTTATGCTTTAATTTTTCAGTAAATTCATTAGCAGGTCTATGAGTTAGGAAAAATGCTTTGACTCTAAGATCAACATCTTTAGTAATGTTTTCATTCTCTTTCGTGAGGAAAGAGACCGCAATACTTTGTTTGAAATTTTTTAAAAAGCACATATTTATAAGCAAGAGAATCTAGATTTCTTTGTGCATCTTCTATATTGCTAACATTTTGCAATATATATACATCCTTTTGCTGTTTTCATCCAGCCATAATTAGTTTTGTTATAGGCCAGGCACACTTATTTTATCCTCCCAGCACCTCTGTGAGTTGGTACCATTCTCACTTCACAGATGAACAAACTCTGACTTAGAAAGACAAGGGACTTGTCCAAGGTCACGTGATGGGTCCACACGTGGGTCTGCTAAGCTTCAGATCTCCCTTCTTTACTGTCACTGCGTGGCAACCAGAGGTTTTGATGCCCTGTCTCCCGGAATCTTGGCACTCACCTACGGCTCAAGTAGAGCTATTCTCATAAAATATAAATGAGGACACAGAAGCAAATCATATCATTGGTAAGTGCTGGAATTCTGACCACAAAGCCCCTTCCGTCTCCATGATGCTTCTCAGGAAAATTAAATATTAATAACGGTCTGTTTAAAATACTAACCTCTGCCATTTCTCCATATGCTATTACGGCTCTGAGCATATTTTAAGGGCATCTGTTGCTATTTCATATATGACTTTTTCCCTTTAAGTCGTTTGTCATACCAATGCTTCCTGATGGTTTTTTAGCCCATCCAAATCAAATCACCGCAGCAGTGGCCTCTTGGTTTTCTGAGGAGTGCCTCTCTTCCAGGGACTCAGCACCCCGGGACGTGGCCCCAGGGCGGTGCTTGTCCACTTTCAGCAGCCTGAGAGCTGCAGCCAGAGCTCAAGCTCAGGGTTCTCAGAACCCAGCTGCCCAGGACAGACTCAGGAGCCCCATGCAAACCCTGTGGTAAAATAGAGGCACGTGCATGAATTGCAGTGGATTCCACTTGAAACACACTTTAGAAGAAAATATCTACCCTTGTCTTGTTTCCCTTTGGGTAAGCATGAACTTCTTGAACAAATTACACTTTCAAAAATATATTTGCATTTGAATAAAAGGAAAAAAGACCAAGAAAACATTTCTGATAGGCTGAGATGGCCAACTTTTGCCATCCTGATTTACCTAAGACACGATTCATCTTCTAGATTTTTAGAGGATTTTTTTTCCCACTTCTAAAGTTGCCTCTTACACAGTATTTCGAAAGCCTCCAGAAATAATATATTACCACGACTACGAAAACACTAAAATATAGTAAAAAAAAAAATTTAAATCAGGTTTTTGAAAATCGCTTTACTTACGAACATTAAATACTTTGTCTTATTTCTTAAGGAAAATGAGTAACTCTCTCTGAAAAATAAAAGCTGACCATAGGACTAAACCATCATACCTCAAAGGATCAAGTCTGACCCACTAACGATTTCAACATGTAGCTTTGGTCAAAGATTATGGCTGGTTTTGTCTCACTGAATGTGTTACGATGGAGGGGAGAGGGCGGCTGGAGCAGTAAGGAGAACAATCTAATCTGCGATTTGCTTTTGTATGAAATCAAAAGTGCTTCCAAACGGTGGAACTGGAGAGTTAGAAAGTTATTCCACTCATGCCAATCTCGCCATTGTTTTTGTTTTTCAAACAGCAAGATTATTTTGTGGGGAAAATCTGTCTAAGGAGGACTCTAATGTGGTCGATTTCCCACCTTGCTTCCATCCTGAATATTTAACAGAAGAGAAAAGTCCTGCTCTACTTTTCAGCTGGAATCCCAGCAGCTTCTGTTTCTAACCTGGGAAGAATGTGATCGGGCCTATTGTTAGACAGCCCAGCGCTGATCCTTGCTTTTAACATCATAATGAAGGATGCTCTTTAGTGGATTATCTTGAGAAGGGATTAACTCCTTCAAGTCTTCTAGGGGGGCAAGGTGTTTTGAGCCCTAAATACACACCAATTGCCTGCTTAACTTTTCATCTTATTTTGAAAACTGCCCAGCTGGAATTCAAATTCTTTTCCATAGTGCTGAATTTTATTAGTAGCAAAGTTGGAGTTGGAGGCGGCAGATGCTAAATATAAGCACTGTTCTTTTAATCTCTGGGGCCAACGGTTTCAGATATTTCACGGAGACAGGCACGTCAGGGTAAGACTCAATCTAAACTTTGCTGCAAACTCTGCCAGAGCTTAAATCCTCACCCCCGACTCCCAGGTCGTGACTTAACCCCCGAACGCCATACTTTAAGGAGAACTCGGCCTGAAAGCCCATTTGTCTATAGGGCTCTGGTGTCTTAGCTTTTAACATTATTATCGACATTTTTTTAAGTCACACTCAGAGAAGAATTCAAATGCCCAGTAAACACACACACACTTGAAAAGAGAACTAATTGCTCTATAATTTATAATCAAGTGGTTTCATTCGCTTCTGCTTCTTTATCTTAATAACCATTTATTTCTGTCTGCCTATTACATTAATACCACAATCTTACATTTGTTTCATATTCATTTTACCCCTTCTCTAACCTCATTTCTGTTACTAACTACCCCATTGTATTATCAGATGATTTGCCAGGAAACTAGAGAGTTCTCAATTTGTTCTTTCTCCTACTTTTTTCTTAATTCAAACCTGTTTCTTTAGTAGCTTGCAACTTCTCTTTTGTTCAACCCAAAGGATATTTTCGCTGCTAGAAACATGCTAAAGGTGTTTGTTAACTGTAGAAAATTCCTTTTAAATACAAACACAACTGGACTTTTCCTTGGAACTTGTGTCTTTCAACAGATTTAGTTGTTGCTGTTGTTTTTTAACCAAATAGCAACACACATCCCACCCACTTTAAAAATAGTGAGGTATAAGTTAACTAGAAAATGTTCTATTAAATGCCTAAGTTTTAAATATAGGTACTACAAAAACAGTAACAGAAAGATCTTGAGAAAGTGAATTTTCCTAATTTCTTCCAAACTGCGAATGTCCAGGTGCACTTTGTGATGAACAAAATGAAATGAACTCTTATTCTTTGTTTTATCTATATAATAACTGTATTCTAGAGGCTATGCTTTAATTGTAAATAATCCTCCACATTCTTTCAGTGTAAACTCTTTAAAGAGTCATGAATTTTATTTATACTCTCTCTTTCTTTGAGAGTCTTTTGTTTATTTGCTGTTTCGTTCTTTGTGAAATAACACTCCCAGCGGAAAATCCCCCTCTCTGCTTAAGGAATTAGGCCAGAGACAAAAGCAGGGAATTCTTTAAGCCTTGTTTTGTGCTAAGAGAAATGTTTGACATTTCTGCGGAGAGGTGTTTAGTTTGGATTCATTAGGTCTTAGGGACTCTTCTCTTTTCTGGCCTTTCAGATTCTGTCACTGTTTTTTTCTGTGTTTGGTAGACTGAAGAGAATTTACCCGGGTGTAATTAGGTTGCCCATATTCGAATAGCAAAAATCCAGTTGTTTTAAAGGGTAGATCAAGTATTCCCCTGGCTGAGCAGGCCAAAACCTGATGCCCAATTTCTGACACCCCTCTGAGTAGAAGAACATGAAGCAGCAAAAGCAACAAAGAGAAGGGCCTCGGCGGAGGTTAAACGCTGGCTGCAATCAATACCTCTCCTAAGGATCGTGAAGCAAATTTCCTGGTCACGGCGCCCACAGCTCTCCCCAGAAAGGCCTGGATGCTGTCTCTCCCCAGGTTTCATCTAGAAACACTATATACTCAGTTTTAAAGTTATCTTTTTAACACAAAGGAAATGTTTAAATGGAGGTCTATCTATTTATTGATTTATTGTACAGCACCCTGACTGGCCACTGTCCCCTCCCAGTATCATTTAAAGGTTGTCTGTTGTCCAGCGTGGAAATGGCACGCCTTACAAGGCCTCACAGCCTGATCACTAGCGCTGCCACACAATAGGGGCACTCTGCCAAAGTGTTAGCTTCACCACCTCCATGAGTAGGAACTCAAATACTTGAAAATTCCCCTACCTCCACAAGCCAGAAATAAAGCTTGATCCTATCTTCCCTTTTCTACATGGATGCGACATTATAGACTAAACCACCATGGCTTGCTCTTACAGGATCATTCTCCCTAAAAAAGATTCCAAATAACCTTTGTTTTTGGTTGGGAGAAACCGAATTGACGGCCAGGCAATGTGGGGACGAGGTCTTGTCCTATGAGTCATTCCCATTCCCTCCTGGGCGCGTGAGGGCGACTCTCTCCACAACACAGGGCCCTTAGCACAGGCTGCGAATCCCCTGCTTGTCCCATTTGCTTTAGAATGCATTGCCACGTAGACTCTCCATACATCTGTCACAGGACCTTTTCTTCTACTCTTCTGCCTGGAGTTAACTTGTGTGTCCATCTAGGCCAAGAAGAACCCGAGGGTGGGGAATTTCCACTGCCTCCCATCACTCTCTGTTTTCCTATTGTCACTGTCAGAGCACGAAAGAAGAGGAAGAGGATGTTCGGAACAGCTCAGATTAGCGAGACTCCCACCCAGACCCACCCAGATGGACACTCTCCTCTCCAAGTAGATCCCAGTCAACACTCCGAACCTCACCCGTCTCACCCGAAAGGCCTCTGACTTTCAGCTTAAGAAACATTCCCTCCAGCCACTGCTAAGCCATGTTTGCCAGGTCCAGGCCACACCTCAGAGAGTGATGAAGTTTTGGTATTTAAGACTGATGGATTCGTCTTTTACCATTCTTAAAGAATCAGGGAGCCCCTCTGTGGAGCCCTTACTAGTGGTGTCCTTATTGGGATTTCTTTAGACGGCAGACAAGACCCTTTGGCAGATCTGATTGAGGAAGTATTAGCCAGATGCAGACAGAAACACTGAAGAAAGTCCTAAGGAGGGAAAAAGCAAATAATAACATCTTTAAATCATGGGTCATGCCGTTGCCAAATGTGCCACCCCAGTCCTCCCTGCAACTAAAAAGGTGACAACGTCTTTATTAAAATTGTGGAGAACCAGGGGCCTCCCTTGTGGCGCAGCGGTTAAGCGCTGTGCTGTGGAATTGTCAGCAGTGGCGACGCAAGTTCGACGCCCGACCGGGGAGATTCCCACATAGCACAGCAGACCTCTCCTGCCTCGCCCGCTGCTCCCCTCAGCAGTGTGTTTCTGTCGATCTGCCTGTTCTGCTCCCCACTCTGTCTCTGGTCAACCCTCTCGCTGCCCCACACCTCTGGCCTGTACCCTATAGCTTGTATGCACAAATAAGTCTTTAAAAAAACAATAAAATTAAAATTGTGGAAAACCAGACAGCAGTAGATCCAGCCCCAAAAGAAATGTGTACAAAGCACTAACCCATTTAGTTTCCCCTCCGCAGGGAAGCTTTCGACCTGACTGCAATGGATCTTTCTTCAAGGGATGTTCAACTCTACCATGTTGTTAAAATTATTTCTATTCTTAATTATTAATTATTAATTATTAATTATTCTATTAATTAGATTATTAGATAATTATTATTATAATTATCTTAATTATTAATTATTTCTATTTAATAGAGTGGACAAAACTCCTAGCATTCTCCCCCTTCTGTTTGAAATCCAGGATTGTTAATTGTGGTTCAAGTTCTATACGGACTTAGACAAGCTCATCCAAAACTATTTTGTAGTTCCACAAAATACAGAAAACATTGAGAAGAAATATGTTAAGAAAAAGCAACAGATGAAATCACTGATTCCTAAAGATGAATCCATCAATCTTGAATACCAAAAGAAACTAAGTCTGCTTACCACTTGCCTCGGCATATTAATTATTCAGTGGTAAGTAGATGGGGCTGCGTACCCTTTGGAAGGCTGTTAAGCAAAAGGTCAACACAATGATGGACTTTGTTCTACAGGTTCACATCTATTCATACCATATAAAACCAATTACTATCATTCCCACAGGACTTCCCCCTCCCCCGGTCTACCAAATACGGTATGTTCTAAAGGGCAAATAAAATGATAGAGAAGAGTTTTCATCTTAACCTGGAGCCCTTGACCCCTGACATCTCACTGTAAATATTCAGGGTCTTCTTAATTGTAATGAATTCAAATCAAATGTGTTTCATATTTTCAATCTTTGTGTAGATAGACTCTACCTACTTGAAGCCAGATAAAAAGTGACTGGCTCTCCATAGGATCCCTATTTGTTGTTCATTACTATGCAAGTTATAACTTTGAATAAACCTGATCCTTAGGCTTCTTAATAATGGCAAATTTTCTTCTTTGGCCATTAGAAAAGTGTCATATTTTGTGATCAAATGTGGGTTTGCAGTCCCTGTAAAAACTAGCATTTTTTGACATTATCTTTTGTTTTGCTTACAAACCGTGCCCATCCTCCTTCGATTACTTGCAGACAAGGCAGAATGATGGAGGCATTGGGCATCTGATTATGTCTCATGTTATTCAGCAGGTTTCCAACTCTTTTTGTGTTCTTGGGAGGTCTGTGAGGCACAGGTCCCTCTATAAGATAATATGGTTGATTTCCAAAGAATATGGTTGAAGCAAAAAGAGATGCATTTTTGGAGGTGGTAGTGTTTGAACCATTTCTACAAATTAACAAACATCCTCAAAAAATTAATATAAGTTCCTATTGGTTTTCTGTAGAATGGATTTCATTTAGACCTTTCAATATTTTGGGTCCCAGCATTTAACAGGATGGCAAGAAAGCTAATGGCACCTGTCAAGCAATTACAAACATTGGGCCTATTTCTTACAATATGAGCCACTAGTCATCAAAATTTAAAAAAGATTTCTAAGTATATTTTCCTCCCAAATTTAGATTTAATACAAAAATCAAATGCTTGGCTTATAGCACTAACAGGAAGTTTTGGTACAGCATTAGCCAAACAAATTCTCAATGTAAGAAGATAGTTTTTTGAAATTGATAAGATTAAGGCTCCTTTACAGACAATGTTTTAAATGTGATTATCTTGCCACCCATCTTTATTTTTCTTGTTACAAAATTAAGACTTTTTCTCCTGTCGTATGTCTGACACTTTTGAAATGGGAAAAATGATGAATTGTGTCCCATTCGCCTTGCTGTGCTTTATCGAGCTCATTAGAGATGATACAGGATCTGAACTTTACAGAAGGCAAAAAATACACGAACACCCTCTTTTTTATCTTCTGTTTTCCTCTGAAACTGGGATATTTTACTTGTTGCACAAACTGACCACCTACCAAGAAGAGAAAAACCTTTCTGTAAAACCTGTTGCTTTCTTCCCCAACAGCCCTAAATTTGAGCTGTAAATTCTCGTAGATTGAGCTCATCTCTGAACTTCTAACTCAGAATGGTCCATTTTATCTTTCCACCATTATGCCAGGCAAACGAACAACTTTATGTGTGTGTATACATTGGATGCAAAAAAAAAAAAAAGTTATTTGTAACTCCACTTTCTTATAAGGACTTATAATAAAAGCCTTCAATAAAAAAGCTTCAGTTTCATAAAACCAACTCTCAGTCATAAATTTAAACTATGCTTATTCTGCTTTAGAATTATAGCAATTTGCTGAATATTCACTTTTGAAGAAAAATGTAAGACCGAGTTTTAAACTGATTTATAGCAAATAAGTTTTCAATAAATCTTGAAAAGCCAAATATAGAGATAAAAATCTGTATCTTCTTCCCTCTCGCTACACTACTCTGAAAAAATTGATTTTCACTAAACCTTAGACAGATTTACCATGATGAAGAGGATCAGACTAACAATTGTTTGCCCAAGCTTAATTCAACGTTTATCAGCTAGAACAATTCTTTTCTCACTCATCAGATACTGTTATAGAGATGTAATGTAAACGGATATTAATTTTAAATAACAAATACAGACTTGGAAAAGTTCATTTGGTCTCAAAATAAGAAAGGTGACTACTTTGATAGCAAATATATATATTACCTTAATTTCATTGTCAAGAATACATCTTTTATTTTCTGGCCTTTGTGATTTATGGACTTTCCTTCGTAATAGAAAGAACTCTGAGACACTAACCTTTACACAATAACCTTATTCCAAAATCATGTACTAGAATTCTTTAACATATTTCTTAGGAGAGTCTTCTAGATGATCCATGGATCAATGTCAACTCTAGATAGCTCTAGATACCTTCAAAAATGATACTACTCTTTTGCTTCTATAAGTAGTCATTCACCCACATGAAACTAATTTGCAGCTTCAAACTGGTTACGACTGCCATCATCTCATTCTCTTCCTTCACTCAGAAATGTTCTGGTGCGGTACTTTGCTGGGTTCTGGTGTGCTACCATCCCCAGGTCACAGCTGACCCTGCCCCATGACAATCTGGAGGAAAGATTGACCTTAATCTAACATAGTTTAACTAAGTAAAGAAGTAAGGTGCTTTCCTGTTCACAATAGCAAAGGTATGGAAGCAACCCAGATTGCCCAAAAATAGATGGTTGGATCAAGATGTGGTACATATACACAATGGAATACTATTCAGCATTCAAAGAAGATAAACACATGCAATTTGCAGCGACATGGATGGAATCAGAGGGGATTATACTCAGCAAAACAAGCCAGAAAGAAAGAGAAAAATATCAAATGGTTTCACTTATAACAGGACTATAAGGAAACCAAATAGAAGAGAGACTCTCAGCAGGTGCGGGGGGGAGGGTAAGGGCACAAAATGGAATAGAAAAGAACACAAGGGACCACGGAGATGGATCACGGGTGAATTGGTGATGGGTTACCCAAGGGGAATACAGAATGTAAAAGATATAAATAACAATAAAAATATATACATTAAAAAAAAAAGAATTAAGGTGCTTTCAAACAGGTCAGTTTTGTGAAGAAGGAAGCCGGGGGTCTGCAAGTACACCTGTTGTGGGATAGGTGTAGGTCTCAGACCTACTTCGGGATGCCACAGGGTTGGGGTAACTCTACCAGGGATGGAGGGGAGCTTGATCTAGTTCTAGATGTTAGCAGTCTGCCTCTAGAAAGGGATAGTGAGATGAATTCAATGTCCTCCAAAAAGGTGTCACTGACTAGAAGGCAGTGGCATAAAAGAATATGGAAGTCAAGAGAAAGGACTCTAGACAAATATACAGATCTGGAAACCAGCAAAGGGTGTATGGAAGCAGAGCCCAGAGTCAACACGAAGGCCCCCAGAAACATTAACTCCTCTCACTCTGAGTCCTTCCCTGATTCGTGTAAGTTAATATCAAATGTACATCACTTCTTACAATTCTAATCCCCCCTATAGGCAACTCTTATTTTCAGGTTAAGCTGTTAGACCTTTGCTATCAGGAGAGTAACAGAGGACTCTTATGTCCAATTGGTTACCTAAAATAGAAGCCAAGAATTGAGGGAACCATCTAAATTCTACCATCAAAACCCAACCCACCGAGCAGCATTGACTTCAATATTCTATTACACAAATCAATTACTCTGATTCGTTTTGTTGGCCGAACCACTTGAGTCACTTTGTCCACTCCTTAAAATACGTGTGTCAGTGATTCCTCATGGGATAGGAGTGGGGCAGAGAGGGGGATAGCAGGTGACACTGAGATTTTACTTGAAGATTCTGGAATTCAGGTTCCCAGATACAATGAGCCAATTGGGTAAAAACTGTCCTTTCTGAGATGTGATGAATCGTATTTGAAAACCCTTTGAAAGTGTGCAGATCCACAGTAGAGCATTTCCCCCACTGCCTCCTGCAGCGATCTGGTCTTTCGTGACTGGTGCTGAGATGGACTTTCAATTGCGCTTATGAATACCAAAAAAAAAAAAAAAAAAATGAGGTCAGTTTCCAGTTCTGGTTATGTGTGTTCTTTCAGCCACCCTCTTTCTGTTTGAATCTTAAGAAGTATCTTAACATGTGCTACAGTCTGAATGTATTTAGGGTCCTAATCCCCCTAAGTGACAGTATTTGGAGACTACCACTCAAAGGAAGGTGGAGATTAGGTCGATGTGAACTCATGAGAGTGAGGCCACCAACATAAGGTAGTTACCTTACAGGAGAACTCTTCTCTCCTCCACATGAGACACAGGGAGAAAGCAGCTGTCTGCAGGCTAGGAAGAGAGGCCTCACCTTGGAACCAAATTGGCTGGCACCTTGACCTCAGCCTCCCAGCCTCCCAGCCTCCCAGCCTCCAGAAAAGTGAGAAAGGAATGTCTGTTGAAGTCACCTAATCTACGACATTTCATTATGGCAACTTGATGAGACGAATACAGGATGCAGGCCCACGATGAAACCAAAATTCTTTGCCACACTAAGCACGTTTGCTTTAAGTTACAGTGAGTGAAGATGATAAGAATGTCTAACATGGAGCTTTTAAGATATTTGATCACTTGGAGGCATAATTTAGAAGGCTTTTTGTTGATATGATTAAAGAATATATTCCATTTAACCATAGTAAATTTCATTTTACAGGAATTTTGTTTGACTTGGTAATCCAACCTAATTTCCCAGATATCATTCTACAACTTATTGGAAGACATTTTGCATCTGATATAAATATATGATTTCCCTGATTACATAGAATACAATCAAAGAGTTAAATTTTGTGCCAAAAAAAATGTTATGTGGTGTTATACCTTCTCTATTAAAAAATAATAAACATTGCCAATTTGGAAGAAGAACTTGTAAATGCTTGAAATTTGCAAGTTGGTTTCATGTCTGGCTTCTCAGCGGGGCACCTGGTACAGATCCCCGAGGCCTGTGCATAGCAGTGCCCGGGTACAACAGTCTTTTAATAATTCCACTCTGCAACACAGAAGAGGCAGGCTGTTTAAAAGCTGGTGAAAGGTGATTGCTAGTCTTGAAATAAAAAAGCTGAGTTTCATTTTAAAAAACAAGACCCTTTGCAGTTTGACTGAAATGCATTAAGCAGAATAGAGAGACTATCTCTTATAATTGTCAGCAGATTGGCAATCTGACATATAATTCTGGCAAACCTGTACTTAATTGCTAAAATATGACTTCCTAGCAACTACAAGTATGTTCTGGCAATGTCAAGTTATCCCAAACCACATGACTTGACTTCTGCTTTAGAATTAAAATTGAAGATTTATCCCAGGTTGAAGCCATACCGCATGCCCTTCTCCAAGAACTCGATAGACTGCAGACAGGAAAGCGGGATATCGTTAAAGCACTGCAGTGCCCCAGGGGTCAATGTCAGATACAATCTAATTTAACATCTTTATTAAGGATCTCGAAGAGGGAGTAAGCCACATATTAATGAAATGTGCAAATGATATTAAACTGGGAGCTGATGTAACCACCAGTAAGGACAAAGAAATAATAGAAATGCACCAAAAGAGGTTAAAACGACGAGCAGAAAATTATTACATGAAAATCACCTTCTTGGGATTGATGATTTTGGAGATGAGCGCTGGGAGTCAGAAATCTCCAAGTTTGGGGGCTGCATTCAATTGGGAATTAAGAGCAAGAAAAAAGAGGGCAACCTTTAGCTCGTATCTAATTTAGTATCTAATGTAAACATTTTACATTACATTATGTAAATTTATACAGTTTTTAAAATCAGAAAGATCACCAACTCTAAAATTTAAATACATGCCAACTCAAATGTAGTAGCTTAACTAAATACGACACAGATCGCTATGAAAATGACTCCTGAGTGAACTATTTCGACACGCAGCACATACGACCCAGCACAGAGCGAGGAAAAGGCAAAACAGCAGGCGCTAGCATGACCATAAAATGTAACATAACACAGGGGCCTCCCTGGTGGCACATGGGTTAAGTGCTACACTGTGGCGCTGTCAGCTGTGGCGACGGGTTCCATGCTCAGCCAGGCAGATTCCCACATGGCGTGGCAGACCCCTTCTGCCTCACCCACTCTTCCCCTCAGCAGTGTATTTCGGTCGATCTGCCTGTTCTGCTCCCCACTCTGTCTCTAGTGAACCCTCTCACTGCTCCACGTCTCTGGTCTATACCCAAGCTTGTATGCATAAATAAATAAATCTTTTTTAAAAAAGAAAAAAGGTAACATAACACAACTTAAAATCTGTGTATCCTCACTAAGCAAGCGCCAGAGCTCTGCCGCCCCAAACCACTTTCAAATACACACAAATTTGGAAAAACAAATGACTGTTTTATGAAAGGTGCAACAATTCAGAAGCCCTGACCTGTTGGCCTCTATTCCTCCCTTTGCCCATTTTCCACCCAGTTGAGTTCAACTCTGATATTGCCAAAGCTGTTAGGAAAATCAGCCCTGGGTGGCATCTGGCACATTTCAATCTTCGGGTCTAAGTGCCCTGACCGCCTGCAACTTCCTGAAATCATTCTTCGTGCCTTTCCCACCTGTACTTCCTCTCCAGGGCCAGTGGCCTTAGTGCCTCGGTCATTTGGACAAGAAAACTTAAACCTGCAAACTCCATCCCAAAGCAATGGCTGCATTTTTGTGCCTTCCCCTCCAGCCTCCCTCCTCCTGGAGCTGCTTTTGTGGATGCTCCCTGAGGGCACATGCACATTGCAGCTGTTACTGAACCGT
The DNA here is from genome assembly GCA_004024925.1 of Scalopus aquaticus. Classification (NCBI taxonomy): domain Eukaryota; kingdom Metazoa; phylum Chordata; class Mammalia; order Eulipotyphla; family Talpidae; genus Scalopus; species Scalopus aquaticus. The sequence continues at coordinate 21,425 of PVIJ01005941.1, read as the reverse complement.
CTCTGGCCTCCCCTTCTATCTCCATAAGAGGTAGCTTTACTGTCTTCTACTTCCTTCCATGGCCCTTTACCGGCTTTTAGGATCCAAGAGAGAAAGAAAAGAAGAAAAACTCCCTGGTGCTCCAAATATATACCAAATGTTGCTCACTGAACGAACCTTGAACACACAGTAGGGACTCCCTTGAAACAGCAGAGAGGAGATAGCTAAAATGAAGATGCAAAGAGGCTGAGGTTCTAAAGTAGCAGGGAAAAGCAATTGCAGGCGTGCTTCGCTCACAGACCCTAACCCGCGGAACGGAAGTGTGGGGTTTATTGCCTCTGTCTCTAAAGGATTCTGATGCCGCGCCGCGTAACACAGGTGGTGAGGATTCAGCAGCGGGATGGGGGGTGCATCCAAGAACACCATGTAAGGATTGTAGCTCATCAGGTGGACATGCTGAAACCATCAAAGAGTAACCTTGCCAAAGAGGAGAAGGAATTCTTATAAATAGATGAGAAGTACGTACTAGAAATAAGGGAATGAAATTCAAGAAGTAAACAAGTCATCTAACTCTTAAGAATTTTATTATAGTTTATGGATTTAAGTTTCATGCACTTAACATACCTAAGGATAAATTTAACAAATATGGAAAGTTTTGTACAGAAAGACAGTTTTATGAATGATTCCTAAATTGCAATGAATTAGAATGAGCTTCTCCACCTGGAATGTAAGTTTTCCTTAAGTTCATTACCTGGACTTACTTCCAAGCAGAACCGCCTTGTAATCTTCCCACTATTTCCAGCACAAATGAGCTCCATCCCACCCCAACATACATTGAAAAATGATTTCAACAAGTTATTTCACTTTCCTGGATACTTTATCTTTTCTTCATGTATAATTAGGCGACCGATCAGAAGTTCAACTACAGAAAATTTTAATACTTCCTACTAGGATAAAATAGGATATTTTTTCTCCTTAGAGAAAAACGAACTTAGCCTACTTGTCTAGGACTTCTTCCACGATCTACGAAGTACAAAGCGCTCATGTCAAAGACCTTGGGAATTTGTTCAGTGGCCACTCTGTGCCAGCTGTTTTCTAGGAGGTGGGAATGTAGAAAAAATTTTCACCGTCAAGTGAGATATTAACCAATAGATGTGTAATGCAGGCGAAATTTAAGTGATGAAACTACCGATACTAGTAGCTCTTCCAGGAATACCACATATCATCAATCACTTGGTTTTCAAATATTAAAATATAAGTTTCCTATTTGGGCGCATGCAAGGATTACAGTCCCCTACCTGTCCACTGGAAATTAGCTGTGATGACCATGTGACCTGCTTTGACCAGTGAAATGTGAGTGGAAGTGAAATGGAGATCTTCTCAATGGAAGCTTTTAATTGCTAGTGTTTGAATTCTCTCTTGCCTTTGCTCCTGAAGTGCACATTGATGAGGTGAACTTCAGAGTTATCACCAGGAGCATAGTGTTCTGAACAGTCACCCAGATCAGTTTTTCAGTTATGAACTTTTTATGAACCAGAACTAAAACTTTACTGTTGAAGTCATTGCTACCTAGTTTATTACTGCAGCATAACTTTGTCTATCCTAATTGATACACTCATTAAACTTAGGGACAAAAATTATGTCTTCATTATAAGGCAAGTATCACATATGTGTGTGTGTGTGTGTGTGTATATATTCTAATATATATATATAATATATATATATTCTAATATATATATAATATATATATAGTCTAAATGAACTAATTGCCTATTCATCAATAATCATCTACTGCATGTCCACAGGAATAGAAAAGTTTGACCAGACATGTGCCAGAAACATAAATTTCAATTGTAGACTAGTTTGAATGAACGCCTTTCCCCAGCTCGTTGCTATCCATGAATAGCGATCATAAAGTCATCTGGGACAGAGCATCATGTGGGCTTTCCCCTCCCACCCCAGACAGGAAGCATGTGCGGCCGCATTCATCCATCCCTGAAAAAGATATTTGGAGATCCTCTGATGAAGACAAAATGGTTTCAGTGTTTTCTGTGTCAGACACTTAAGGGAGACTTTGACAAGAAAAAAAACCCAAAAAAACAAGAGATCAGGAAACCATTCTTAGAAATGACTATAGAGTTACAACAATGAGTAAAAACAAAAATAAATAAGTCTAATCACAGAATAGTTTATCATGTGAAATAAAAATGAACACTCTTTTGCATTGAAGATCATTCTCTTGTATCTAATTTGGAGAGATACTTAACAAACAGTATAACAAAGGCTTTCTTTCTATTATAATAAGTAATTGATGTAGACTTAACCATCTTGCCTGATGGATTTCAGTGCTGAAGAGTGACAGTCAATCACTGTACCATCATTGAAAAGCTGCATTCTAGATGATTTGTTTTTTTAAAGACATTTCTGTGCTTCTTGAAATGAGAAAACCTCCTAGCCATGAAAGAGCGGTGTTAGCGCTGTTTTCTTGAAGTACCATATGGTAGTTCGCATTGACCTACTAAATGCTCTGCACTTTGAGTCAGGAAAATGTTTGCCTGGTCTCTGCTCCAAGGTCTCTTTCACATCCAAATCTTCTAAAGCTGGGCCTCCCCGGTGGCACAGCGGTTAAGCGCTGCGCCGTGGAGCTGAGCGGCGACACGAGTTCCACGCCCGGCCGGGGAGAATCCCACATGACGCGGCAGACCTCTCCTGCCTCGCCCGCTGCTCCCCTCAGCAGTGTATTTCTGATCTGCCAGTTCTGCTACCCACTCTGTCCCTGGTGAACTCTCTTGCTGCCCCATGCCTCTGGCCTGTACCCCAACTTGTATGTATAAATAATAAAAAAAAAAATCTTCTAAAGCTGACCTTGTTCCTACTACTTGAACCATCACCAAATCTTCTCAATTGCCTTGGGCATAAAGGTCAAATGTCCTTGCTCACTCTCCTGTCCAAAATAATTTTTGCTTCCATTGCACTGAGTAGGTGCCATCCACACCCCAGAGTTACAACGCCCTTCCAGACTCTAATCTGAGATGTGCTTTCTCAGCTTCCTTCTCTGGCTCAGGACTCCCACATCTGACATCTCCTTGACAAAACCAAAGTCACTCATTTTTTTCCTGGTGCCTATGCTGGGTTAGGTACAAGTTTGTTGATATTTTTTTTTTAATTTTTTTTTTTAAGATTTATTTATTTATACATACAAGCTGGGGTGCAGACCAGAGGTATGGGGCGGCGAGAGGGTCCACCAGAGACAGAGTGGGGAGCAGAACAGGCAGATCAGAAATACACTGCTGAGGGGAGCAGCGGGTGAGGCAGGAGAGGTCTGCCGCACCATGTGGGACTCTCCCCGGCTG
>PVIJ01005941.1:0-17993 GCA_004024925.1 Scalopus aquaticus | reverse complement strand
AAGTTTGTTGATATTACTGCAACATATTACATGATTGCTATACTTCATTATAGCTATTTAGTCACCCATCCAAGTAGACTAAGCCAATCTCTTCAACGGCAGAAAAAAACAAAACAAAACACTTTTACTTAGCTTTAAATCACATCATCTCAAGTAGTTCAAGTGTCTGGCATATAGTGATGGGTAAACATTTGGTGAATGAGTGTGTGAGTGAATGAATCAATGAATGAGACCTGAATTAAGCTGATCATTTATACCAATAATCTGTGTTACCTTGGCCGCATCATTTTAGCTCTCTGTCCCTGATTTCTGAGCCATGCAGGGGAGTAGTAATTGCTACCTGCCATGGAGGGAGGCTGTGAGGATTAATGAAATAATTTTTATAAAGCAGTCTGAGCTTGCGGAAAAAAGGCACTATGTAAGAACAAAGTGTTATTATAATTATTATGTAACACCTTTCATCTGAGAATCTCAAAGCACTTCACAAAACATTCAATCATTCATCTTCCCAATTCCACGAGAGAATTCCATTAACTCCATTATAGGAAAGGAGGAAACTCAGACAGGGAGAGGTGACATGCCCAGGCCACGATGCCAGCCCTGTCGAATGCCAAATCCAAGAGCGGTTTTCAGGGCTCCTGGCTTGGAGACTGCCCTTTGCACCTCTCACCGAGGCTTTCCCCTTCTCCCTACACAGACGCCATTGAGCAGCCAGGGCAGGCTGGCAAAGACCCAGTTGGAGTGAGTGCCCAGGTTAATACCTTCCCTAGACGAAGGGGTGGGATGGGGCAGAAGGTGATGCCCACAATCCTGCCCTCAAATGTAACAGTAAGAAGAAAATGCAATCAATGGCTTACCCGCCTCCCAGCCAGGCTTGGGCTCAGATCTTTTCATCAACCCTCTTTTAACTTGACACCTTTCTGGGATGTCTGTCTCTCAGCCAGAAAATGTCTCATCACCTTTGAATACAAAGGTAGCAGTTTAGCAACCAAAGAAATAATCCTAAAATACTGCATTCAAAGGAGCTTTCGCGTCCTAAGACTGTTTTTCCTGCCGAATCCCATGAATGTTAGCTGAGACAGGTGGTACTAATCCGCCTTCTAAAAGGAAAAGGAAGAATGTGAGCTATTCTGCATATACTTAGGAGGGGGGAGCCAGCATTTGGATAAAGATGCATTACATCAGGAACATCTAGCAAAGTGGAGCCTTTTCTATTCATAGCTAACCAGAGAGGCAACACGTGGGCCTTTCTCGCAAATGCGACGTTCATGCTTCCTGGACGTTGTGGTCTGGATGACTTGGCTCAATAACGTGAGAAATATGCTACGGCATATCCAGTAGGTGTGTTCTCAGCATCCTAGAAATAGAAGGGTCGCGTCTGGGGGCCAGGTTAACACAGCAATCATCGTGCTAGCGAAGATTTTCATAGACCCTTCGCTAGAATAAACATTGCATTATGTCTTGATTTTCAAATCCAGAAGAGCATACATAGCCCCTTATGATCAGCTTCATGCTGACACCGTTTCTGAAACCTTGAATGGACGATGCCTCGACTTCTCCCCAAGGGAGACCTTTCTCTCCATTCACTCCCAAGTCCACCCCATGGGGCTGATCACTCACACTAAATATCCCAGAAGGACAGAGAACTTCACTCAAAGATCGGGGGGCCCTACACGGCTGCCACATTAGGGGGCGGCTATGGGGACTTCCCACAGGGGAGAAATCAAGTATACAAAAAATGAACAATGAGGTAAGAAAATAAAATAATGAATTAGAAAAAAAGATCAGGTGGACCACGATTTCCATGGAGTCTGCAAGAACCAGAGTTCTTCCCTGCAAGAACCACAGTGTGCCCTGAACAAAGGACATGACATAGAGGTGACCCATTAAAGCAGAAGTGATGGGGCCTCCCTGGTAGCCTAGGGGCTAAGTACTGTCACCCTACGGTCTGAGTTCGATCCCCGGCCAGGGAGCTGACCCACATGGCACAGCAGACCTCTCCTGTCTCCCCGCTGCTCCCCTCAGCAGTGTATTTCCATAGATCTGGCTGTTCTGTTCTCCACTCTGTCTCTGGTGAATCCTCTCACCCCCTGCCTACCACCCAGTTCCTCTACGCATAAATAATTAAAAAAAAAATAAATAAAGCAGAAGTGACTAAGTTAACTTGAGGTCATTAAGTTGGTTTCAAAAATCAACCATCACACCCTTTTTTTAGCAAGTGAGAAACGGGGGCTCCTAAGTTGAGTGAGTTTGATTACAGAAAAGGAGAAAAGAGATTCACAGTAACTATGACTTTTAAATGCACCATGTATACCTCCCCTATGGGGTCCATGTTAAATCGCTGCATATTTTCTGAACAACAAAAATGCATCTTTGATTTTTAGAACCGGCCTTTATTTTTCAAGTATCTTGTTATCCGTGAGATCTTGCTTTCTAGGTAGTTTTTGTTGTAGTTTTTTACCCTTCGCTATTTAGAATTCTAAGCAGCACTTGACTTGCCAAGTGGAAGCACATTTACCCCATGGCCCAGTACTCTGAACCGGCCATCACTGTGCAAGCACTAACTTACGGGAGGAGGGTGCTGTGAGAGGGCACCTCATTCCTCAACAGAGAAGTTAGAACCACCCCAGGTGAATCAGGTCCTACATAGCCTGGGCAAATTTGGCAGCAGGGCACAGTGAGAATGATTTCTTGCACTCAGCACCCCGTGGAAGGACCAGGCACCGTGCTAGGCGCTTCATAGCCTCATCTTGACCCAGCAGGCAGGAAGAGCCGGCCCACCCCTCGTTTTAGTGGAGAGGTGAGTCACGCAGTGAGTAAGTGGCAGACCTGGGTTCTGAACACAGGTCTGCTCCCTCAGTGGGGCTCCTTCTCCCCAAATCACGCATTCCCCTAGGGGACATCTGCCATTCTCTCAGCCCCCTGGGAAGTGCACCCCTTTGGGACTCTTGCCAGTGTTTCCAAAGTTCTCAAAAACCCCCTTTCCAACGGAGGCTCAGCAGGAAACAGAAGAATCTTCTGCCGTAGTTGACCAACTACAATTTCTAAAAAAAAAAAAAAAAAAAAAGAAATGAAAAGTTTTTCTACTAGAGTCTTGAAAAAAGGCACTGTCCTTGCTCAGATGGAAGAAGCCAGTGAAAAACATCATTTTTAATGTTCCAGTTGGTTTCTTAAACACTAAATTGATTTAAGCAGAATGAACACATCAAAATCGAGGAGACTCCATCATGCAGATTTGGTGATTCAAAATGTCATTGAAAATGAAGATGTTTTCAAATGAAATGGCTCTTCTGGTAAGTTATGTCTGAACATGACCACTAGAATTTCATAATTGACTATAGGGAGATAAAAAATGTAAATGACCTCTGCCTTCAGGGCACCAGCCTGCAGGGTTTTCTGGAAAGAGTGATAGGAAGTTGAACAGCTATGGTTTCATCCAAGTACATTAACCTTACTCTAAGGGCCAGACTTCTTATTAATGCCAAAAAATGCCCCCCCGACGTTTCTGTGACCCATCTATTTTCTAGAGTGGGATGTTTCCTAGGGGGAATAATGCTTTGTGACATTTCCCCTTGGTCAAGCACAACTAGATTAATTAGTTCTTCAACACAGCTCTTTTTGACGACATTCTTTCTAAATCGAGAAAGAGAACAACCCCTTGAACACCCAGATCTTGTAGTGCTTGTGCACGAAGTGACTTTTATTGGCCTTTGAAATTCTCACCTCCATGTAGGGACAGTTTTAATTGGACCGTAGCTCATTCAGTCTCTCTCACACCTCCTGTTCCAGAAGATTGACAGAGCAGGCAAATCCATGCTCCTTCAGCAGGATGCCTGCTAGGTGAATGAAAGGGAGGGGCTGTGCCACTTCCTTGGCTGGCCATGTTGAGAGTTACAGTTTTAATTTGTAGCCAGGTCTAGCTACGTACCCATGCTGGTGTCACCACCTAGGATCAAAATTATGCCAGGAGGCAGGCCAGCCCCATAACCAGAGCCCAGTGGGCCAGAGAGAACTAGACAGAGCAGGGAGCAGGGAGAAGTAGTGCAGTCTTAGCTAACACTGGATCTTAAAGAGAAAGATCTAGATTGCAGCATCAGCTGGACAGGAGGTTGAGGCGTGTCCTGTGTCTCTGCACGAAACAGAGTTTTTCACCTGTGTGGTCTCTTATGACCACATGCATGATTGTCATTGGTTTCTTTGTCTGTTTTCCCCACTAAAATTTTTCAGGGCAAGATAGATCAGCTCCCCTGCCCCCACCCCAATGCCTAGCATAGTACGCCCAACAGGCAGGAACACAAAATATTTTTGAGTATCAGCTGTCAACCGATGAAGGGGTTTTGTCTTCAGGACAATAATCATTCATTCGCTCTAATATAAGTGTGAGGTCGCGCTCTGTGTGCCAGGCACAGCTTCAATGGGTAAGTTTCAGCGACATGGGAGTCCTGCGAGGCCGCTGAGACCTTTTCCACGCGTTCACTAAGATCGGGTGGTCCAGACTTCAAGTGAGCAGACTCGGCTTTAAGGTACAGAGAGGCAGAGGGGAATTCGGGGGATGCCGGGTAAGAAAGGCAGCAGTGAGCAGGGTTGGGCAGCCAGGGCCCTTAGCAAGGTCTCTGCCTGTTCGCTGGTTCCCGCCTGCACCTGAGGGAGGCAAGCCAGAGACCGACAGGTGTGCGGGCTCCCAGGTAAGGTGGGCTCCACAGGTGTTAGAAGCTTTTGATTGCAGCACCAACCCAGAGCAGAGTCCTGGGGGAATTCTTCGAGCCCCGATAAATGACTCCTTCTCATTACCCGCTGGGTCAGCGGTGCGAGGACAGGTGTTCCTGCCACGTAACCCTTTGTTTGCCTGGGCACCAGGTGGAGGCCCCGCAGTGAGAACTGCCAGGCCCACTTGCACGGGGGTTCGAGTCCGCTCCGTCACTCATTAGTTCAGTGATTTGGGAAGCCCCGTCCCTGAGCCCCTTCTTTCCTCTCTATAAGGGGGAGAGTGACTTCTTTTCATGACTTCAAAAGTTCTTGACTATAAAGAGACCTAGGGAGACCTTAGAAAAAGGTGAAGTGTATCCTGCTGGTGAAGAGAGCACTATGTGAGGAAAGTGATTTTCCTCCTAACAGACATGGGGATGAAAATGATAGAGGTGGTCGTGAACTAGCTACACACACACGAGTTAGAACGGACGTGACTGACGTACTCGGTGCTCATTCCACAAACCGTTCAGTACTGACATGTGCCAGTCCCACAGTATCTCGAGCAGCCGGTCCCGCACCCGACCCCTAGTCCATGTGTCTGACTGTGACCTCTAACACTTTCCCAAGGGCAGCGTTCAAGGGGAGGCTGGCGGCAACACAACCATTTATCCGGAGTGATAACGATCAGGAATCTGCACCCTCACAAAGAAAATGGGCGTCCTACTAAGTGAACGTGGTCTCTGCCCTCTGCTAGATTCTATAACTTCAAGATGGCTGCCCGTGCAGTTGAGTGGAAGAGCTGAAATAGAAAATGGAATCTTTTAAAAGCAGTGTTCTCAGGCCTCCCCGGTGGCGCAGCGGTTAAGCGCTGCGCTGTGGAGCTGTCGGCAGCGGTGATGCGAGTTCGACGCCCAGCCGGGGAGAATCCCACATGGATCCCACATGGCGCGGCAGACCTCTCCTGCCTCGCCCGCTGCTCCCCTCAGCAGTGTATTTCTGATCTGCTTGTTCTGCTCCCCGCTCTGGCTCTGGTGAACCCTCTCGCCACCCCATGCCTCTGGCCTGTACCCCAGCTTGTATGTATAAATAAAAAATAAATCTTCAAAAATAAAAAAATAAAAGCAGTGTTCTCACAATGCAGTCCCTGGGCTGGCAGCTTCAGTGTGCCCCAAGATCTGATCAGAATGCAGATCCTCAGGCCCCCAATCCCACTGAAGCAAAAATTCCAGGGGTAGGTCTAGCTCCCCGTGTTTTAGTAAATCCTCCGGGTGGTTTGGATGGATGCGCCAAGCCATAGGCTTTCTGATGCTGCTAAGATGCTTTAAATCAAATATCTGAAGCGAGGAGAAAAACTCAAATACAGTGTGAAGCCAAATGTCCAAGGTGAAGGGGAGAAAAGGCTTAATTTCTAACCCTGTAAGGAGGAGAGTTTTCATTACTTGGGGATATTTTACACACCACCTTAAATGAAATAGGTTTGATAATCAAAAGACTACTGTAGATATTATATTTTATGTGTCTTTAAAGTTAACATGGTACCAAAATCCTGATATTAAGGCAGAGAAAGTGGCCCTGTGAAAAGGAAGTTTCTTTTTTAGGAAAGGAAGTACCTTTCCTTAATACACCCAAGTCAGAGGTGATGAGAAGTGTCTAAAGTGTCATCTTAACCCTTAGTCAATGAAGAAATATAACTGGTAGAAAGGATTTAGAAAAAAACAGGAATTTGATTATTTCCAAGCTCTTCATTCAAGAGTAACCTTATCTGGTGGTATTCTAATTTTTCTTATTTTGTAAATAGTCATCTCAAGTAATAAATTTGTTGGCTATGGAAACACAAGTGATAAATAGAAATTTTCCTAAATTCTTAAATACAAATTCACTACAACACCCCATGAATTCCAATCAAAGACAAAAAAAGAAAAACCAAAGTCAAGCTCTCTGGAGTTTTTTGCACTTTCAAAGCAAGGCTGTCTTTGTTAGTCTCTGGGCCACAACGTGTAACCCAGGACTAAAACACAAGGCCAGTCACACTCATTACACAAATGGGAAGTGACTGCTACTTGGCCTCAGAACTTTTCAAAGCTTTTGTCCTAAAGTAGTTTTGAGGGTTTTTTAAGCAACCCCCAGCTTTTCACTTATTTGTTAGAAACCTCTAAGACAACTTTCCATTATTTTTTATATATCATGGTCTGTTAATATGACTCTTTTCTATACTGTACTCACAGTTTAGAACATTTTTCTATGTAGATGTGCAGACAAAATCAACCGGTGTTAATACCTCTAACTCAACAGGTGCTAATGTGAAAACAATGATGGCCACAAATGAAACACCTAGTGCTGTGACTAGTCGGTTTTTCTTTCCTTCCTAGGAATAGAAACAGACCTGTACTGTGTATAGACTCATAGCAAATCAGATGCGGTCTACAGAACACTGTTCTTTTGAGCATCTGTAAATCTGCATTCACAGTCTTGCATGATAATTTCTTTCACATCATTTTTCCTAATGCTTGTTCACCATTTGTGATCATACAAGTCTATCTTGAGAATGAGGCCACGGATGACAGAGTGAAGGATTCAGCAAGCGTGGATCTGCTTTAGCTGAATTCACAGTGACCAGTCGTTATGATGCGGAGTTCCAATCCTTGACTCTCACTGAGGAGCATTTCCTTTAAGACCCTGAACACAATTTTGTCTTCAATTCCATCAAGCAAATTTTTCTTGTTCACCTACTATAGACAATACTCTCTGTTTTCTGTCTTTTCTAACACCACATTGATCTGATGATCACCTTGGGGATATGTGAAAGGGCCAATTAGTTTTGCCCCTAACTCGACTGCATTGAGAAATTAACAGAGGGCTGCAGACTTAGCTGAGAAAAGTAATACAAGAAATTCTTTCTCATATGGCATCTGAAAAATGAAAGCTTACTGCTGACCCACATCTCCTGTCAGTTAGCATGTCATGCCACATAAGGCAGGACAGATTGCAAACTATCCTAAGAATTTGATACATCTTCCCATTTGAGGGGGGGAAAGATAGCATCAGGCATTGGGTTGACCAGTTGTTTTTTCCAACTGACTGAAATAATCAGGTGTTCAGGCACCTTGTAATATGAATTGTCTGGGCAACTTGGTCAAACCATTAGACTTAGAAAAATGAACTTCACTTGCTCAAACAATTTATTCTTCTCATCATAAATAAATGTTTTTTTTTTCAATTCTTTACTGACATTTGACAAATAACAGTGTGTAAAGTTAAGGTGTACAACATTAGTTTGATACATTTATAATTTCCATTGTTGCAATAATTAGTAACTCGATCTTATTACAATTACATAATTATCAATTCTTTTTAGTGGATGAAATAAGTTCTAGCCGTTTAGCAAGTTTGATAATTATAATACACTACTGTTGTCTATATTTCCTATACTGTGTATTTGATCTCAAGACCTTATTTACTACTATTGTAAGTCTGTACCCTTAAACAACAGCAATCCATCCCCCCACAACCCAACCCCTGGTAATCTGGGCTGAGAATTTTATTCTCTGTTTTTATGTATCTGGCTTTCATAGATTCTACATACAAGTGATATCATATACCATTTCTCTTTGTCTCAGGATAACGTCTTTAGGATCTATCCATGTTGTACAAATGACAGGATGTATTTTTTTTCTCCTAGCTCCAGTGTGTGTGTGTGTGTGTGTGTGTGTGTGTGTGTGTGTGTGTGTGTGTGTGTGTAGACTGATACATACATACATACATACATACATACCTTACATCTTCTCTATCCTCCCATCTGCTTATGGGTACTTGAGTAGTTTCCATATCCCAGGTACTATGAGTAATGCTGCAGTGAGCAGGGGAGTACATGTATCTCTTTGATGTCCTGTTCAAAACATTTGATATGTTTAAACATTTTATATGTTTCTCATTATAAAGAAAATTAATATGCATTAGTATAACAATTGAACTATGAGAAAATAAAGTTGTGAAATTTTAAGAATAACCTAAATGGAGGATGAGCAAAAGAAAAGATAGTCATCCATAAAATGAAATACTAAATATATTCAGTTTAATTATCATAACATAGATGACATGGAAAAGTATTTGAGCTATATCTAAATATACAAAAAGCTGAGTATAAGTATACTTATTTATAGTTGATTATAGTACACATTTTCCAACTTTATGAATAAACAAAAGAGATAACTGGGAAGGAAGGGAAAGAGAGGAGAAAGCAATTAAGGCATAATGGCACCAAGTTTGGAGAGCTGGATGACAATCACTGCTCACTGCACCAAAAGCAGCCCCTGGCCAGATTCTCCATTCCAGAAATGCCCCTGAAATGCCTGTGTGGGTCACTTCTATGTACTTTTGAACTGGAACCCATTTAATTTCAATTGTTTTCTCCTGTTTTCATGAACACATGGCACCCAAAATATGTATTTTGAAGATAATAGTGATGTTAACATAGGGTTTTAGGGCCTCCTCCAGCCTGGTGAACAACTTTCTGTCATTTCTAGCACAACTCTGACCATCACTCCACAGGTCTTTGTTGGTTCCTCAATCAGCCACAAAGGTGCAATCATCCTCTTTGTCTGCTTGTTAACAATTTGGGTGGAGACAGTAGGAGAGTGCCTGGTAAGAGAGAATGCTGGGCAAAATTAAGGGCTTCCTGTGAATCTAAACAAACTCTGACACACAATATAATATGGATGGGTGGGTGGGTGGATGGATGGATGAATGGAGGACTTGCTACACGTGAAGCCCTGTAAAATCGGTTATATGCATTATTAGAAATTCTCATTCTAACCTGTTTAGTCAGATATCATCACCCCAACATTAAAGGACAGAAAACTAGCAGGAGGAGGTACCCACACTTACAAAACTAAGTAGAGAATCTGGGATTCAAATGCCACAAAAGGTCTTCAACTTTCCTCATCATCTCACTATTTGTCCAGAAAATATTTGGGACTTAGGGCCACATCAACTGCCAGTTTCCTTAAGAATCAGCCTAAAATCCTTGTTCAGATGAAGCCATCCCTCCTCTAGTCACCTGGCTGGTATGCTATGGCTCACCCCTTGCACCTTCTTTCTACTGTGTTCTCTTAATCATCTCATTCCATTTTTATTGAGCCTGATTCTATGCCATACACCACCATGACCTTAGGCTTGTGCTCGGTCCAACCAACTTAAATACAAATACTTGTGCAAACTTCTGAGTCTATCTTCTACCATCATCAAAAGTGTAGGCTGTGGAACATATACACAATGGAATACTATTCAGCATTCAAAAATGATAAATGCCTGCAATTCACAGCGACATGGATGGAGCTAGAAGGGAACATGCTCAGCAAAATAAGCCAGAAAGAAAGAGAAAAATATCGAATGGTCTCACTTATAACAGGACTATAAGTAAACCAAATAGGAGAGAGACACTCAGTGGGGGAGGCGGAGGATAAGGGCACAAAATGGAGTAGAAAAGGACACAAGGGACTATGGAGATGGGTCACGGGTGAATTGGTGGTGGGTTACCCAAGGGGAATACAAAATGTAAAAGATATAAATAACAATTATATATATATATATGTATATATATACAAAAATATATACAATATACAATATATATACAATTATATATATATATAAAGTGTAGGCTGGTATAACTACTAAATCCCTGTTTTGCAAAGTGTGGTTCACAACTTCCTTTTTGGAAGATCAATTTTGTGGGTTGCACCTAGAGTTACTTTTTTAAGTGAAATAGAATATAACAGAAAAGACCAGTGTTTGTTGCAGGTAGTAAAGCAAACATTACCCTGGAAAGTTTTGCTTCAATTAGATGCATGCATTTGCATGTGGGCTGCAATGTAAAATTTAGTTCTTACTATGGGTCTCAGGAATCCCAGTTTGGAAAACACTACCCTGGACTCAAGTCTCTTGGGAACAGAAAGTATGTGTTTCAATTTCTATCTCCACTGATGCCTCTCAGTTGGGGAAGTGATTGCTTCTAATTTTGAGAGAAAGTTCATAGTTTGTTGATTCTGAATACCAACTTTGAGAATTGCAAATGATGTTCTGACATTCTTAATGTGATTGTCTACTCCCCCATTTATCAATGCATTATCAGACAGTGGGCTGTCTGGATAGCATAATTCAATGACTTTTTGCAAAGGAAAAAAATCTTTCATTAGTAATACACTCATTTATTCCTTTCCCAAACACTTTTCATCATGTGGACATGGTCTTAGCAGCTTGAATGTTAATTATCCACTTAGATGATACTGGATATTCCTGTAGGGAAAATATATTTGATGAGTAAGTCTGGGAGGAAAAGTCTATAACATATTCAGTATAATTTATGCAAGGTCAATTTTGGAAGGTCACCTGGAATTTTGTAAATTTTGCTTGTGCAGGTCAAACCCCAAATTTGTTGTCCCATCTCATGATTATTCCCAGTTTCCATTAGTTTATATCTTTATTTGGGTTAATTATTTGATAAAATGGGTTTCTACAAAATGGTGGTTGACAGGGTGAGGTCTAAGGGTAGAGGAAATAGGGAGATGTTGATCAAAGGGCACAAACTTCCAGCTATGAGGTGATTAAGTTCAGGGGATTTAATATATACCCTGATGACTAGAGCTAACAGCAGGGTATTACATACTTGAAAGTTGTCAAGAGGGTAGGTCTTAAAAGTTATCATCACCGAAAAACTGGTAATTACGTGAGAGGATGGAGGTGTTAACTAACCTTATTTTGGTGACATATCACAATACATACATTTGAAATCATTAATCTTTACTTAAACTTATATATGTTAGATGACAATAATAGTGCAATAAAGCTGGAAACAATTTAAAGTCCTCAAGGAGAAGCAAAAAAATAAAACAATGAATCACTAAATCATGTCAAATCGTCATTTGGTGACATGAGAACAACACTATGATCTAAAATATAGATTTTTCACCACCTCGCACAATGTATAACTAAGGGATTTTATTGTCAAGTTCAAGGACATGTCAAGTGGGGAGTGGCTTTGAAGTCAGAGAAACACGGATTGATTGGGATTGGGGTAGGATGGGAGAGGATTTTATAAATAATGTCGGAAACCACAGTTTCCAAAAGAAATCAGTGCTCGAAATTGGGCCAGCGCCACTCCCCAAGTGCTAAGGCAGAATGTTAAAGATTAGATAAAGGATAAAAATTCACATCTCCTCTGGGTGATGAGACAACCCCCTCAGTGTTGGAGAGATTAAAAATCAACTTTTTTTTTTTTTTGCATGTTCTTAGCTACAAATTGTTTTGGCCCAGAACGGCATCAGTGCAAATGAAAAAAACAAGATTGCCAAAGATTCCGTTCACTTGGAACGTCTTGCCTCCCTCCTGTAGTGCCTGGGCTTGCTTGGGTTGCTTAACACAGCATTTTCTTTTGCCTCACTACTCATTTTATTTATTTATTTTTGAGAAAACTCTGCAAGGCTTAACCTAAAAGTATCCACGAATTATACATGATTGTATGGAATCTGTGATTGGAAAGAGGCACCCAGCTTTGAGTTGCATGCACGGATTCCTTGCTGGCATTATTACCACCCATGTACCATATTTGGAATCAAGATTTTGATTTGCTGGTTCACATAGAATCCTACAGAAAAGCACAATGAGTTGCTCTAAAATCATACAGGGTAACATCCTTGACACGACTTTCATCAGTGGCCCACTACATACAATTTAAAGCTATCCCCAAAGCCCTAACAATGCCCTGACTGGCGCTTGCCCACCTCGTCTAGAGTGTTGATGGAAGCATGAGGAGAAAATAAAGGGAAGGAGCAAAGGAAGATTAACAGCCAATGCGCACTCCCTCTTTACTTACCCAAGTTCTTTATCCAAAGTATTGAAACACTCATTTTACATGCCATCCCTCAGCCCATCTTCTGTATATAAAAGTGATCTGGAAGAGAATAAAGATTTATCAGTATCAGTTGAAATTCTCCATTACCCAGGCATTTCTGTTCATGAGTTTATGGCTCACTGAATAAAGGGTCTTCCACATGGTGACATGGGGGGATAATGTTATGATTTATTGTTATTTTGCCTAGACACCTGGTCTCACATTCACTGAATCCCAAATAGTGGAATGAAGAAAATCTGGTTACCTCAACCTCTGAGACATTATAAGACAGACATGCCATATCTACACAGGAGCAGATGAATGGAAAGACTAATTCTTACATCAAAATTCTTTTTGATGTTGGAAACGTGTTATTCCTTAATCAGTCCTACTGATAACTCTGTCAGAGTGTAGATGTTGTCCACATTGGAAGAACAGTCAACCGTTCACTTCAAATTGTGCGCTCTAATTCCTTGCAAAAGAATCCCACAACCTCTAAACAATGCAATTTCAGATATTTGGGTGATTCTCCCCAAAACTCAGCCTTGGAGTTACCACACCTCAAGTGAACAGCCCCTGAACTTTTGCAGAATCTCAGGTCAGGTTCACTTTGGCTCCTGATGAGTTAGTATGTGCAACAGGGCGACGCATGTTTAGGTAATTCACTTATTGAAAACATTAAAAGCCTTTGAGTCTTGGACATCCACAGAGAAAACCCAGCAATCCAGGGACTCCTGATCTGAGCTTATCAGATGATGGCGCCGAGGCCTCATCACCAGCCGTGAGGAAGCCACACTTTATAGGTGTTTACAGCAGTTTAAGGTTGGCGCTGACGCTCTGTGTCAACACCAGACCACGCAGGGCAACCAGACAGCTTAGTGGGGCCAAACACGCCAAGGAGAAGAGCAAAGGACAGAAACCCTTATTTCATTAAAGATCTTATCTTTTGTTGTTTTTTCAATTTTCTAAATCAGCAGGAACAAAGCAGAGAAAAGCAGTCTTCCCTTAGACATCTGATCTAGTAAAATGGCAATCAGCAGTTCAGAGACACTCACTTTAAGCACTACCGGGGTGTTCAGTCCACCCAAACCCCATGTGTCTCTAGAAAATGGGATCCCAATTTTTTGCTGAACGAATAAACCATGATTTTTGGCCACAGTGCTCTAGGAGCTAAACCTGTCATCTCGTTCCAGTTGCTGGACCGGTTTTGTGGGGTGTGTATGGGTCAACAGAACACTTCATGGGGTGTATGTGCATTAGTACCTCATGGTTTATGTGTGCACGCACATGTGTATGTACAAGCCACATGTGCCCTGATTTTATCTAAATTGCAGGCAATAGTGACACAATATCCCCACAGAATTGCTCTCTGTCTGGAGTCTGTGAGTCTGGGTTTAGCACCGAGAGAAGAAAACAAACTCTTAAGGTAACTTCAAAAATCACCATCTCAGAAGCACATTTGAATGATTTTCTAGGGCCATGTGACCCAGAATGCGCCCGATCTTGTCTGTGCGGTGGGTGGCAACTCATTTGAGTATACCTGAAATGACTACCGCCCGGTACCCAGAGACTGTGACCTGGCAGTGCTGGGTGTCTGCTTGAATGTTGTAAACCTGAAAACAGCTGGTTTGTGGGTGGTTCATTCTCTGAACCATCCAACTTTATCTTTCCCAGCACTTCTCCATTTTAAAGACCTAATCACTTGCGAACAAGATCTCTTGGATAAATGGTATATCCCTAAGGACAAGGATTCGGGTTGATATACTGCTAAATTTCACATCTCTACATCAGCTCTAAAAATCTCAATAATTTTAATTTCAGTTCATTTTATACTCCGAGGAGGGTGAACACAAAAATAAGTGATCTGGCATTACAAGTGTGGTTTTGTAGGTCCATACCCAGGATAGCAAACTCACTCATGCTATACCGAGATGCTTAATGAAAAAAGCTACGTTATTTGCCAGAACTCATCTAAACTTTCTCAGGAATCTATCTTCCCCCACACTCTCCTCCCACACACACCCACTCCACCAAGTTGCTGGGAAAGAAAAACGCGGCCATGCCAAGTTTCAGAGTGAGAGCTCTTTCCTGGTGAAGTCATCGCTTTCTCCAGCAAAGCTTCTCACTGATAAATGCTGTCTTCTGGGTTTCCTTCTCCTCCCTGCTACTCCCTCAGACGGAGTCTCTGCATGAGGAGCGCGCTGCGTTGTCAGGGCAGCAGGAAGACAGCGGACCAGATTCACGTGGAGACTCTGGCGACGCCTGGTGTCCAGGAGGACTGAGAGATGACGTCTACACAGCACAGGAAGCCCCTTCCCACCTGCTACATGGCTGCCGGCCTCTAGGCTCAAAGGTCCACACTCCATTCTAACGCTAGACCTCCGCTACCTCACAGCCTAACTCAACACGCTCCTCCCACAGAGGATTGTGGGAACTTCCCGTTCCGCAGACGTGATGCTGAGCAGCACTTAGAAACGGTGCAGCAGCAGGTGCACCATGAGCCTGCAGCGCCTGAAGGGCCTTTCCACAGGGGGTGGAGTTTCCAGACTCTGTCAGGAATGGAGGCAAGTTGTCCTGCCCTTGAGTCCCCTAGTCATTTCTGATCATTGCTAACACATCTCCAGATCTGTTCACCCTGCTCTTCATCCCCCAATACTGATTCACTCATTTAACCCTCAGGAATTAGGGCAATCGAATTTTAACTCTTTATATGACTTCCCTGAAGAACAATCCATTTTCCACTTGTATCTAGGTGGTTAATGGGTGGTTAAGTTCTGGTTAATGGGATGTAAGTGAACTAGTCACATTACGAAAACATCCTACAGTTAGGAAGTATGCCTTCTTTACTCCTTTGTTCTTTCTTAACTGACTGGGATGCAACTGAGGTGGATAGAGCCGGAGCAGCTATCTTGGACCATGAGGCAGTCTTAGACTAGGGATCCCTCCGCATGCTGAGGAGTGCCAGCACATCTTTGAACTGCCCTTCTCCAGGCAACCGTGTGAATGAGAAATACTTTTCTATCTTGTTTCAACCCTCCTTTAGACTTCCGGTTACTCAGAATCAAGCCTAATTAAGACGCATCTTTTCCTCTCTCTCCACCCTCACACACTGAGTCAAAAAGGGGGGAGTTTCCGCTTTCTCTTCCCGAGTTTCAAGTATATCCCTTTTTGTGGAGCTTAGCCTTCCTGGTTCAACCTTCTTGATAGAAACGGGGCTCTGCCTCTGAAGAAATAGATGATCCTGTCTTCTAAGACTAAATCCAAATGGGCTGATAAGAATTTAAGTGAATTTAGAATTTTTCCCAACCAAAGCCAATTTGCCATAAACTCAACAAATTCTTCCGCCTGCTGCTAAAAGCTAAGTATTGTTTCCGCTTTCTTTTTGTAGTCCCTTTAAAGTAATCTTAAGCCTCCCTGAGGCAAATGAATACTTCAGATAAGATGGGTGGGGATGGTTGCGGGGAGGAAAGTGGGGAATCACCTGCTAGATGGGAAAGAAAGAACAGGGACAAATCAAGGAAATATCATAAAAGCTGAAATAGGCATGTTGTGTACACATGTATGCATACATGTACATGTACATGTACATATGTGTGGGCATGTGTATCATGCATATATGTGACTTCCTAATGTCACATAATATATAATTAATGTGTGATCACACATGTTCATATACATGTGCGAATACATATATGTATGTATACACATGTATATTTAATTACATGTATATTTAATAACAAGGTGTAGAATGCTACCAACATTGAATTTTATGATATAACTAAGTAATCCCTGCCCCGCCAACCTATTATGGAATTTCCATGCACTTTTTTCTCATTTGATTTAAAAAGGAGGAATCGCTGCTCCTCTTTAGATGATGGTCAGAAGCAATAAAAGGGGAGAAGGGGGGGGCTGAAGAGAAGAGAGTGGAGGGGGCGGGGCACACCTGAGCTCCCCAAGACCCCTGACTCCAGTGCTCACCGGCCACCCTCACCCCGCTTTTTCTCAGTGCAGATTGTGGATCTTACCAAGGTTCGCATCTCTCCCCTCAGCTCTTCTTATCACCCTGAGAAGAAAACAAAGTTTCTCATCATAAAGAGTTTTTAAACATATATTAAAAGAGAGAAGTTAAGGGGAGAAATCATAAACCTGGTTGTGATAAATCATAAATTCCGTTACTACGCCAACAGTCACCCACATTTAAGTTTTAGGGAAAATCCTTACACTTATTTAATTAGTCAAGGCCAAAATTTTTCCTTCCTCTCCTCTTAAGCTTTGGAATAAAACAATTCTAAATTTAAACTTACACCGAATCACATAAATTCTCCATCTGGAGCCCAATTCTGATAATATATACTCTGGGATCAACCTCCCTCTCTGTCTTTACTTTATGTGAATTTACAAATGCATAAGGCGGCCTTCTGGCCCTTCTGCGGAGTGGGTTTCCATGAGGACCAAGGGCCGTCAGCGCCTTTCAAGAGTCACAGCTGCACTCCTGAGCAGATGAGAGCATTTTGTTCTCTGAGGGGTCGCCAGGCGAAATGCAGCTTGACTTCAGGACAACAGGGACAGGAGGTCGAGAGTCAAGACATGAAACCCACTGATACTGCAGAGACTTCCATGGATTTATGATGTGCCAGCCCTGTTCCAGCACCGCACATGTATTAACACATTTGATCCTCCCCAGCCCCTGAGTTACTCTCCCTACTTAACAACTGAGAAAACCAGGGCAAAAGAACTTAGGTAACTTCTCGAGGATCCTGCACAGGAAAGTGATGGAGCCTGGATTCGAACCCAGCATTTCAGCTCTAACATGAAGACCACTGCCCTATCCCGCCAGGGACATGTCTAAGGTAGAATCACTGCAGTACCGACAGACAGAGGTGCTTCCTCTGCTTAAGTATCCCTTGAAACTACCGCACTGGTGTTTATGTGGGTCCAGGGGCACCCACAATGACAGCACCTTGGCACTTGCTCAGATGCAGATTCCCAGGGCCCTGCCTACACCTAACTGCCCCAGCTGTCTCACGGGACACTGACACTTGAGAGCCAGGGCCCAAGTTCGTCCATCCCAACCAGGACCTGAAGGAAATGGTCTCCATCCTCATTTGCCACACACGAGCATCTTACTTAACAAGTAGTTTCACCTAACTTTTGTGGGGATCAGGGATTATGCTAAGAGCTCACAATGTGCAGCCCCAAATTCTGTACTGGAAATATGAAGACAGTGTTGCGAGAGTAAAGATGACAGGCGACCTGGAGCTGGAGTGGGAGGAAGGTGGTTCCAGAAAGTCTTCAATGGGAAAAGAACATTTGCATTTTGAGGAATAAATATTATGCTATTGGGCAGAACAGGAAAAGAAAAAGAAGAGAAAGAGAGGGAGTGAGAGGGAGGGGGGAGGGAGGGAGAAAGGGAGGGGGG
>PVIJ01005940.1:48693-97827 GCA_004024925.1 Scalopus aquaticus | reverse complement strand
TTTTTCCCTTTCCAGTTCTATCAGTTTATCTACTGCTTGTGTAGTTTCAGTTGGAGGCATTAACAAAGGTCTAAACTTCAAGACCATGCTCGTTGTGAGAGCCAGGTCTACATTCTAGCACCAGTCTATTCACTAATAAATATTCACTATGAGCCAGGAACATTCCAGAGGCTGGGCATGGAGATACAGGAGACAAGCAGTAAATAAAAATAGTAAACATAAATAATTCTCTTATCCCGTGTTATATTAGGTGCTTTGAACAAAAAGCTCTCTCTCGGTCACAGTTTCTACATCGATGAAAAGAGAGGCTGAGAAAGCGATGTCTTCATCAGTCTGCTCAGCTAAGCAGTTTATACAGAAGAACGTGCTCAGCACAAGTTAAAACAGAGGCGTAAGGGACATTTGGGAAACACACAAGACAGATCTAGAAGCACCTATTCAAGTCCTAGAAGTGAGAAGTCAAGTCCTCGAAATAAGAAGATTTGGGAAGGGATAGAAGAGCAAAGTCAGAACCTTCCTTCAACGGCATCAGAACCAGAATAATTCACAAGGCAAACAGCCACTGGGGCAGCCATTTGCACCCTGTACCTTCAGGGTGAGAAGATGACAGCTCAGAAGATGTTTCCAGGCATACTGGGTGGAAGGAGTGAGCTGGCCCTTCTGGAATCTTAGAAATGGCATTTTGTGGAGTCAGAGGGACACATTAATTTCCAGAAATACGTGTGAGCTGAGTCAGAACGGTCTCTTCTCAAGGCCAGGCTGTGACCTGTTGTGTGGAAATGTTTCTTGTCCAAGAAGATGAACAGAAGCAGGGGTGGGCTCAGCCTTGACCTTTAGAGATCATGGATCTAAAACCCAGAGAGATGGGTGGATTTGGCCAGGGGATGACACCAGCAATAACAAAAACTGGGAAGGAGGTTGAGGTTGTGAGAAGGAATGAGGAAGACACCGGCCTCCTGAAATGGATGGCAGGATCCAATCTGTGTCTAGACCTAGGTGAAGGCACACGCCCTTGGAACAGCTCACTGGCCCAGCAGAGGACTTGTTTTGTTTGTTTATCTCTTTGTTTCGAAGCCTGCTTTTGTCTAGAGAGAGTCAGGGCGTCTTGTGTTTCTTTCCCTCCTGAACCAGACTTGGGGTCTTCAGCTTCTCACACCAGGATCCCTGGGAGAAGCAGAGAGCCGAGATTGAGATGAGGTTGAAAACTCCAGGTCCTGCTGATGTCTGAGCTCGAGGACAATCAGGGCACCTTCCAGAATATGCGGAGAAGCTAACTCCCCTGTACCCTTCCAGTCAGTTTGAAGGAAGGTTCGTCACTTGTCTCTGATCCTGCAACATGAGCTTATTTAATAAAGATACCAGGCTGCTTGACAAATGAATCACAGGAGGAAGGTTTGTTCGTTACAATTCTCACTGTCTTAATTGCTCCCATCCATTTGACTTTCCTCCTCACCCTTTCCAAATATTCCTGGTTAGATATTTATTCAAGTGCGTACGCGCACACGTGCACACACACACACACACACACACACACACACACACACACACGCCACACTCCCAAAATGCATCCTGTCTATTTCTTGCGTCTTACACTTCCACCATGCCTCTTTAAATCAACAGCACAATCTAGATAAATTCTGCAATAGTTAGCATTTCCCAAATTCTTTTTTTGAGAAAAGGCAAGAGGCTGTCATGACAATTTGCTACAACATGCCATGGATGTGGGCACTAGTTTCCCCTGAAATAGATGTGTGCTCTTTTGAAATAAATATGTAAAGTGCCTATTAAAAAGACAGAGTGTTTCTTAGCAATTTAGTTCTCAAGTTGCATTCAGATCCATTATCTCATCTCATTCACTCAGCAGCCCTGGGATCTAGTATGTGGTGTACAATTTACTTTGGAGGAGATGCAGACCCAACATTTCTAAATAGCATAGGCAACAGAGACTCGAAGTATCTCAGTTATTTGCTCAAGGTCATGCATTTGCTTTCCTTGAAGACAGACAGGCCTTCACTCAAGATCTAAGACTCCGAGGAGAAGGTGTGCATTCTACGGAAGCCTACTAGGAAGAAATAAGGAAATCAGTTAATAAATGGGTAAATAAAAACTCAGCTAAAAGCTACCAATTGGATACCCTCTTTTATCACAAAGAATAACCACACATCTCATTTCAACCTTACAAAATTCCAGGGACATTGAGAGAAAGAGAGCAAGAGTTCTCAACTTCAAGACAGGATTCAGAATCCAAAGTTGGTGGAAGGTGAACATTTAATACTCATTAGACAATGAGTGTCTTCATGTAAAAGATTTTTTATTAACTTCCGTGCCCTAGGATCAATATGTTGAATGAATTAGAGGATTCATTTAGAATGAGAAAAAAATGTCTAGTATCTGGGGCTTCGGTAGACTGGCTAAGACCTCATTCTTTCCTCATATCGAGGACAACATGTCATGCCACCTTAAGGAAATGATTCTGACACCATGTCACAGAAGCTAGGAGAAGCTTCAACGTGCACAAAGGCCTGGTGTTGAATACCAACATAGCACATTGCGAAATGTCTGCATAAATGTCTTAACTTCAATTAGTACCCAGCATCAGCTTTCTCATTTGCAAAATAATGATAGCAATACCTCCTATGTGGAAATGTTATAAGGATTAGAGATAATGTATTTAATGTGTCCAGCTAGCTGACAAGTACTGATCATCTTGCTCCTTAATATGGAAATATAGGTTTAACCCAATAACCCAAGTCCTTTTCAGAATGGAGCCCCACTGGGTCCAATTCCTTCTCCAGCAGCCTTTGATTTGACTTCCTACACCTGCTCAGTTTGGGCTTTAGACAAGTCTTCAAGCCCTTCTTGGCCTCAGGTTGTCTTGCCATAAGAAGAGGAACAAAATGAAAAAAATGGAATTGGATTCCATGACCTCAGACACCTCTTCCAGTTCCCGACACTCATTATTGTATAATTTCGGTACCTATCTCTTTTTCCACATGTGAAATTTCCTGACTGAAGAAATGTTTCCTGGTTCCACAGTCCTTTCAGGAAGTCTAGACTCCATTTCACATTGCCAAATATGATTTCTGACAGGAATCAGACTGGTTGCTGATCTCTGGAGGCTGGGGAAGATGGTGTTGATGCACTGCCCTGAAAAAGCATCAAGACATGACGGAACGAAATAGGGGAAGACAGAGTCAGGGAACAGGAGGCCATGGATATAATCTGACACTTTAGCAGAGAGTAAATATGGGTGATGGGCGAGGAAATCTGTGTAAACACATGGAACGGCACAAAGGCAGAGGACAAGTGCATACAAGCCAGCATTAAGAATGATGGGGCGGGCTGGGAAATAATCCAGTTTGCTCTGCAGGAAGCAGACCTTTCAGATTATTTTCCCCACTAGCACTTAATTATCTCAGCCTCTGGGAAAACCTTCTCAGCAGAAGTCTCAGGATGCCAGTGGAGTGAACATCGTGGAAATGGGTAGTGTATGTGGAGTTCTAATTCTGTCACTATTTATAATCTTCCCAACTTTGAGTCATCAAATGAAATTTTTTTTTTAAGATTTATTTATTTATACATACAAGCTGGGGTACAGGCCAGAGGCGTGGGGCGGCGAGAGGGTTCACCAAAAACAGAGTGGGGAGCAGAATAGGCAGATCAGAAACACACTGCTGAGGGCAGCAGCGGGCGAGGCAGGAGAGGTCTGCCGCACCATGTGGGATTCTCCCCGGCTGGGCCTCGAACTCGCATCGCTGCTGCTGACAGCTCCACAGCGCAGCGCTCAACCGCTGCACCACCAGGGAGGCCCCAAAAGAAATATTTAGTGGCTATCCACTTCATGCAGGACATACTCTCTAAAACCATAAGGCAACAAACTAAAGTTGGTAACATGTACACCCAAATATATAATTTGCACAAAATAAAATTGGTCCAGGGCAGTTCTGGGTCATGGCAAGTATGGGGCTGGAGGAGCTGGGGTAGAAGTTTGCTCCATAGAGTATTCAGGAACCCAAGATGATGGCAGTTCTGCGACCCCAACCGCAGGCTCATCCAAACCTGTGAAAAGGACTTGAAGGGGTGTGGGTGGAGGTTTTCCTGGTGCAGCCCGCGGGGCGTCCGCCTCATTCCTTTAGGGTGAAGTCTGTTTTGTGCCACACCTAATGCAAGGACGGTGCAAAGATACGGCTTGGCTCTGTGACCGGAAAGGAGATAAGGACAGCAGTCAGCTAGCAGGCTGTGCCAGGGGAATGAAGGAGGCATGCAGGACAGTTCAGCACGTCGTGGACACAGCAAGAAAGACTGCCTTGCACAGGAGCAGTGCCTCCCACCCAATCAGAGAGCCCAAGGAGAGCAAAGGAGACTGAAGGCTTGAAGGGGGGGGGAGGGGGTCATTAATTTGCAGCTAAGTGTCATCAAGGAAATGCTTTACTGAATAAGTAGGAATGAGGTGGACCTAACGGGACAAGTTTGGGGTAGGAAATTTCACGGAGTAGCCCACAGTGACTTGAGGAACATCGAAAATGAAAGTAAAATCTCTCCTGCTCTACTCTCAGCTGACTCCGTTGTCAGGTTTTCAAAAGAGCCAGAGGTGAGACCTGAGTTCACCAGAGACAGCTTCCAGTCCATCGCTCAGTGGCAGCTGTCCCTTTCTGTCCCAAGCCAAGGGGGCACGGATACGTAGCTGGCTGCTCTCCTGGAGACTGCCTTATCCCCAGCTCTAGAACCTGCCCAGCACGGGGCTCAAGGGTTACTGCGGAGTGCTTCGTGCAGACACATCTTCCCAGACCCACGAGAACTGGGTGGAGAGGAATA
Source organism: Scalopus aquaticus (assembly GCA_004024925.1). NCBI lineage: Eukaryota > Metazoa > Chordata > Mammalia > Eulipotyphla > Talpidae > Scalopus > Scalopus aquaticus. Next base: position 93,012 of record PVIJ01005940.1, on the reverse strand, counting down.
ATGAAGATCAATAGAAAGTCAAAACCCAAAGCCGGGGAGGGGGGTGGGGAGTAAGAGGGAGAGACATAAAAAATAATTGAGTCCACGTCTTTATTGAAGAAGTGGAGGCTGGGGAAGGGAACAGATTTCCAAAATTGCAATACAAAAGTCAAAACATGTTTTCAAATGCAAAATAGTGCCTTTTCAATAGGGTGTTGCCAAACTCAGTATCATTTAAATGGTATCATTTAATTGTAAGCAGATTTTCTTTGCCTTTACTGTTATTTGTTATTTAATATTGTCATTTCCTCTTATTAGCAAAATCTGTGTGGTGCTAATTGCCAAGAAGCATTCTGTGGTCATATTCCCTAGAGCTATGTGACAGAAAAATACTAATGTCCTGAAAATATAAAGATAAAGAATTCTCAACATCAACTAAAATAGATAAATGCCAATTCAGTTCTCAGTAGCTCTCAAGTAGACCAGTGGGAAAAGGACATGAACACAAAAAAAGAGAAATCAGTGGTCTTGAAGGGAGCTGAATTTGAATGAATTGAAAGAACGTGGAAGAAAGATTTTTTTCCTTTGCAAATGATATTGATTTAAAAATGAGAATGTTACAATCTAGTATTTGCAAAGGTTCAGGGGAACAGGTATTCTCACTGTGGAGAGATCTATCAAAGACTCATTTTGTTTTTCTTTTTCTTTGCGTCTTTTGACTTAATATTTCCAGTTGTAGGAATTTGTCTTAAGGAAACAGTCATGTCTGAAAGGCACATATCTTCAAAACTATGCTCTGTAACTGTTGACAGATAAATATGTATATATACATATATGTATTAGCTATCTATTTAAGTGACATGCACTTACAATTATACAGTATCTATTACATGTTTGCATGGACATAATAATGGACAATAAATTATGCCATCAAGGGTATTCATGATATATTTTGATTGGACCATGAGAAAAATATCAAAGCTTCTAATGTATAGGAGGCCCATGTTAAAGACAGTGCTAATGGTAAGCTACATGCTTTAGTAGAAATAATGTTTTGGTTTTAATCCTATTTCAGACATAAACACATTACAATGGCCTTGGAGATCTGGCATTTCTAGTCTCTATGAGACAAAGACTCTCCTATGCCCTGCAAACTAGTCATAAGCCTATGAGTGGTGTGACTAATAGAAAGAGGGAAAAGACAGAGCTTTCAAACAGGCTTTTATAATGCAATCTGCTAGGAAGAAAATGCTGTGAATTTACAGAGAAGAGAGTTACACTGGATGAAAGAATTAGCTAAATGCTCTGGGCCTCAGTTTCCTCTTTAAAACATGACTAAAGTTGGCATTTTCCAATGATATTTGATCTTAGGAAACTCTTAAAATTACCTTCATTCACAGAACACAGAAAACATTTCATGCAGAACAATTCATACTTTCAAATTGTCTTTCAGCAACAGTTACAAAGGAACAGATTTGCCTAGTATTAAAGACTAATCTGGAGTCAGCATTGAATATCACAAATGGAAAGAGAAAATGCAAGGGAGACATATAATTCAGCCCGGAGATCTCTGGCTAGGTAGACTTAAGGCAGCTGGCGGTCCTCCTACCCGCTACCCTACACCCCTCACGCCCCACCTTCCATCCCTAACCCTCTTAATCCCTCACCCCTGTGATGCTCTGTGCTCAGACCTCAGGACAGACACTGTGACTGTTAGTATCATTTAGGTGTTGGCCCAATTTTTGTTGAAGATGGTCACCTGTTGTAAAAGCTGTTCTTTTAATACATTCAATATATATTCTTACATTTCTTTAGGAAGAAATATTTTATAAGGATAAAAGACTACCACTGGTGATTTTTTTTAATTATCTATTAAAATCTCTTGAATTTCGGGCCATCGGCATCAGGTTCACATAGCTGATCATCAAAATCTCTAATCCCCTTTCTATTCTGAAATAGAAGGCAGTAGGACCCAGAACATACTTTGTAGCTATGGGTCTCATAAGTGGAAAAATCCATTCGCTGTTAGGAGGAGTTTACCCACTGGAGCAGGCATGTCAAACTCTGACCATGCAGCCAAGGCCTTTCCTCAATCTGTACAAGTCCAACCACTAGCTTGTGTTCAGGTGTATATAATATGACAACAAAATCTTTGTTCTTACGGTGTATGCATTCTAGTGAATATAAAGAACTAAACCAAATAATTACACAGATATATAGTTACAAGTTGGGATGAACACTTCTTCCTTTTGGCCTCACCCACAATCAGCTAAGATTTAACCTCTTTGCTATAGCATATGAAAACTTTCTACTATTAGCTCTGAGCAGCTTTCTGAATGAAATGAGCAGTTAGGTTATCCACATCCTAAAAAAAATGTTTTTAAGATTTTTTTGCATAAAAATGGCATTCTTTGGCCTAAAATTCCTCTTCTAATAGACAATTCCAAATCAAATTCATTTTTTCTTTAATGAAGCCCTCCCCGGGTTTCCAAGAAAGACTGGGGTTTCTTTGTTTTCGCCTTCTTAACAGTATCCACCTTAATATACCTCTTGAGATGTTCTAATTATTCTTAAATCCTTTGTTTTTGTTCTGCTGTTATATTACTTAAAATTTTAAAAAGTTAAGCAAATTTAATGGGAATGAAAAACAAAAATAATCCCAGTGGAAGAAAATGAACAAAATTTGGGCACAGAGAAGAAGAACCTGCAGAGGTTTTGCACCAGCTTAGATGTCACCGCAACAGAGACACACAGAGATGATGGCTGGGATGTGCCCTGCGCTTTGCCCCGAACACGCAGCCCGTGAACAAGAGATGGGAGCTGCCTGGAGAGACCAGAGCTGGTGTCCACACAAGCTTAAGGGATATTTTTATCTCTTAGTTCTTGCATTTATAACACTTAAATTGCATCTGCCAGAGATAACAATCTCCTGAGTTTAAGTGTGTATTTTCTACTCTCTAGGGATGTGAAAAAATTACCATATGCCTGGCACAGACAAATACCATGGTACTTTAATATGTTGCTCTCGTATTTATTTATTTTTCTATTGCTCACCTGTGCTGTACAAGCTGGACCCTAACTTGGGGTGGGGGTGGGGGAGCAGGACAGGGAATTCTTCTCTTTTGTGACAAGTCTCTTGCTTGAGGATACTTTGATGTACTTTTCAAAGAGGGCTAAGAGGTGTTAAGGTCTTTATTTTTTTATGATTGAGATTGCTACCTTTATGCTTATGCTATTACAGGATTATTTTTTTAAATTTATTTTTATTTTTGCATATAAGCTGGGATGCAGGCCAGAGGTGTAAGGGTTCACCAGAGACAGAGTGAGGAGCAGAACAGGCAGATAGATGGAAACACACTGCTGAGGGAGCAGCGGGCGAGGCGGGAGAGGTCTGCTCCACCATGTGGGATTCTCCCGGGCCAGGCATCGAACTCGCAGCCACAGCTGCCACAGCACTGCTCTTAACCCGTTGTGCCACCAGGGAGGCCCAAGTTCTTTATTTTTTTATCATTGAGATTGCTACCTTTACGCTTATGCTATTACAGGGTTGCGGTTTCTTCCCTTCATTCTGTGCACATAGACTCTAGCATTAGATTGTTGAGTGTGATGTCAGCCCGATGATCCAACCATATCCTTAATGATGATTCTGTATCACACTGTAAGCCTTGGTGCAACTCTGGGATTAAAGGCTCCCTGTGTCGGTCATAATATTTAATTTAATATGGATTTATTTTCTATTCTCTAGTCGGATATTTGCTGTTGTTTCAGGCATTATCACGCAGTGATTCAGAGAGTGGGCTCTCTAGCCACCATAGACCACTGGATTCTCCCATTCATGCAGCTCTACTCACGCAGCAGGTGACCGTGGGAAGGTACTTAACCTTTCTCTGTCTCAGTTTCCCTCATCTGTCAAATCGGACAATTAGTGTCTACTTCATAGGATTATTGCAAAAATGGCATGAGTTACTAAGTGTAAAATAGTGATGAATGATATTGACTTACAATAATTCATATGTTAATTTTTGCTTAACTTTCAAGTCTCTGACACTTTCACTAATATTTAACATTGTCATTTTCCATTTCCTTTTGTGTAATTTCCATAAACCTCTCTGACTGTGTTTCTAGTCACATTCATTCTCTCCAAAAAAATCCCCTAATTAGAAGTTCTGTGTCTGGATCTAGTATTGTTCCCTTTCTTCCTCTTTAGCCCAAATTTCTCTCTATCAGTCCTTGGCTAATAGTTTAGCAGTTCATCTCTTTAAGTTACATATAACATATATTTTAGACTTTGTGGAATACATATGAGTTTTGTTTCATGCCCATTTTATTCTGTTTGGGCTGCTAGAACACAATGCCATCACCTGGGTGGCTTATAAAAAACAGGAATTTTGAGCCTCCTTGATAGCACAGAATTTAAAGACATAGCGTGGCCTGAGTTCAATCCCCAGCCAGGGAGCTGATCCACACGGCACAGCAGACGTCTCCTGTCTCCCCGCTGCTCCCCTCAGCAGTGTACTTCAGTAGATCTGCCTATTCTGCTTCCCACCATGTCTTTGGTAAATCATCTTACCCCCCCACCTCTGGCCTACACCCCAGCTCTTGTATACATAAACAAATAAACCTTTAAAAGACAAACCAACAACAACAACAAAAAAAAGAAAAACAGGAATTTAGTTCTGGAGGCTGGAAGACTGAGGTCAGGATGCCAGCAGTGAGAGGTCCTCTTCCTGGAGCAGGCTTCTCCTGGAGTCCTCACAGGGAACTGGAGAACTCTGTGGGATTTCTTTTTTTTTTTAACTTTTATTTTTATTTTTTTATTTATATATTTTACATTGCGTATTCCCCTTGAGTAATCCGCCACCAATTCACCCGTGACCCATCACCGCAGTCCATTGTGCTCTTTTCTACCCCATTTTGAGCCCTTACCCTCCCCCTCCTTTGCTGAGTGTCTCTCTCTGGTTTGGTTTCCCCCTATATTCCTGTTATAAGTGAGGCCATTCGATATTTTTCTCTTTCTTTCTGGCTTATTTCGCTGAGCATGATCCCTTCTAGCTCCATCCATATTGCTGTGAACTGCATGTGTTTATCTTTTTTGAATGCTGAATAATATTCCATTGTGTATATGTACCACAGCTTCTTGATCCAATCATCTATTTTTGGGCAACAGAGTTGCTTCCATACCTTCGCTGTTGTAAACAGTGCTGCAGTAAACATACAGGTGCACATATCTTTTTGGATTATTGTTTTTGTGTCCTTTAGGGAGATTTCCAGGAGTGGTATTGCCAGGTCGTAAGGAAGCTCCATTTTTAGCAGTTTGAGGAATCACCATGCAGATTTCCATAGTGGTTGGACCAGTTTGCATTCTGTGGGATTTCTTTTGTAAGAGCACTAATTCCATTCATGAAGGCTCCACCTTCTAGACGTAAGTACCTTCCAAAGATCCCATCTGCAAATGCTATCTCCTTGGATATTAGGACTTCAGTGCATGAATTTGGGGGAGAGTGCATCAGAAAGGTTTGCCTCATAGTGATATATTCCTGAGCAACTTAAAGATACAAATAACATTCTTAGCTTAAGGGTTTTCAACAGATATGTAGGCAGATCAGTTTGCTTATTCCTAGAGATCTTATACAATAATGATACGGGATTCGAGTGTGTGTGAGTGTGCATGTGTGAGTGTGTGTGTGTGTTTCTGCTCCCTCCAGAGCACCTTTCTTCTGATCAGATTTGGCTACCCTGTTCTCCATTTCTCTTTTGGTCTTGAAGGTGCTAGAATCAGACCACCCCAAGATTTTCACAACTGGAATCTCAGCACACGCTGGTCTGACACACCAAGTTTTGAGCGGAGAGCAATGAAATCTCTTGAGACAGAGGAGAAGATTCTGCCTTTGCTCCAGCCCCTCACCCTTCCCTCATCAAAGAAGAGAGTGTCCTCACTGAAGAAGGAATCACTGCTCCCCCTTTGATGACCCAGCAGAATATAGCTGGAGCGTCTCAGTCAAGGGCAGGTTTACCCCTGAACGTGAACTCATCGTCACTCTCAGAGTGAGAACAAGGGCACCCCTTCCTGTTTGCCATGGGGACTGGTTATGCCCCAAGTCCTTCAGCACCTTTCCCTTTCATCGTTCTTTAGAATAGCGGCCATGGCAAGTCCCCATGCGTATGTTATTAAAGGTTGGAATTTTCCTGCTAATCTGCCTGGTGTTGATTTGTTCACCCACCCAGCCCTAGATGAACACAGATTGGGTGGGGAAGTTGTGCCTTGCACCACCCGGTCTGATATTTCTAGGCATCATTAATCTAATCCAAAAATGTATTGGGGGAGCCATTCAGGGTTGTCACTCTTATTTGGAAAGAAATCACTACCTAGTCTGAAACAGAGAAGTTAATATCCGTTAGAAGTACATCTGCCTCTTTCCACCTGGGCACTTATTATCCCCGAGCTCTATTTTGGAGTGGTGGTCATTTCCTTTTATTAAAGTCAGAGTTTTCAATTTTTATTGCAATTGATAGTAAATTTCCAAAAAGGTGAAAGAAGTAAATATTCTTGCAGACCGCTGCCTACTCAGATTGGCGTGGCTAGGGCTTGCAAGTCTATTTACCACGCAAGGTGATTATTTCTCAAGTCTGAAAACCAGAAGCCGACATCGGAGCGCGCAGTCAGCCTTGGTGCATGAATGAGTGCACAGATCCCCATCATCTCACAGATGCAGAAGCTGAGAGAGGCGTCTGTTCCAGAAAACGCCATCACCCATTGAGCTCTTCTATTTCAGGGAGCTCTTGAATAAAATTGGGGTCCCCACGGGGCTGCCACCCCCCCAGGTGTGCCACCTTCCTCTGCAGGGAGAATTTGGATGCCCAGTAGCCAAGACAAACCGGAGGGAAGAAATTAAGCCTCCAAGGATGCAGATGAGGGCTCTCAAGAGACCAGGAGAGGGCCTGCTATCTCAAACTGGGTCAGGGGGGCCTCAGGGCATTTGGGGGTGTTGTGCTCTTACCAGACTTCCCAGCCTGGCGGGGGCTGGGCAGATGCTTTCTGTGTCTGCTTTAAAAACTTGTTTGGCTACAAATGTTTCTCCAAAGACCAGTCTGCCAAGCTTAAGTCTTAAACTGGAAAATAATTTGGGACCTGTAAAATGAGCCAGCAGTTAAAAGTTATGGGGATGTCTGAGGGTGAGCGAGTGAGTCATCCTTAGCGTGTTATGCAAATTTCAAGACAACACCAGGTTTGAGGAGAAGGAGGAGGAGATGGGAAATTACTTTAATCTGCTTAAGAAAATGACAGAGAATGATATCGTGCAGACAAAAGACATTAAACAGTTGGTTAATTATTACTTTTTCTTTCTTGCTCAGCTTCTCTGTGTGTGTGTGTGTGTGTGTGTGTGTGAGTGTGGATTTATACACATGTGCTTATGTGTCTCAAACATATTATTTAGCACTGTAACTCAGCACTTATCTCAATACCTGACATGTGTTGTTTTATCTTGCTGAGGACATTTAAAACATTTGGAAACTAATGAATGAATAAATGCATCACTACCAGAGAGAAAAAAATAGCATTCACGGGGAGGGAGGAACTTGGAAGGACAAACAGAGCTTTATTCATTTGCTTGGTAGCAGGCAGAATGTTGATGCTATACTATTACAGAATTGTGTCCACAAGGACTGTTAAGACCTAATCCTTTGAGCCGCGGATGCAGAGGAGAGCGGTGTGAAGACCGGGGCCAGGTGAGGATGGCTGGGCAGGTCCCAGCAGGTGTGTAGCTGCAAACCGCCCTTAGCGATGGCCAGGGTTTCTGGGAAATGTTGCTATTATTTAAATTTGCTAAATATGGGTAGCCATCTGCAGTTAGAAAGAGGTGGTTCTATGCACCCCTTTCTTAACCACTTGGCAATGATGGATGTATCATGGCAGAATCTAACTGTAAGTTCAATTATTTTTTTTTAAGATTTATTTATTTATGCATACAAGAGTTGGGGTGTAGGCCAAAGGTGTGGGGAGTGAGCGGGTTCACCAGAGACAGAGTGGGGAGCACAACAGGCGGATCCACTGAAATCCACTGCTGAGGGGAGCAGCGGGAGACAGGAGAGGTCTGCTGCACCCTGTGGAAAGCTCCCTGGCCGGGGATCTGAATAGCTTCACAGTGCTGGGACTTAACCCCTTGCACCACCAGGGAGGTCTGTAGGTTCAATTCTTGGAAATACTCCCAATTTATTAGCAAGGCCAAACCGAAGTGGCCCAGTCTATCCGTACACAACCCTGGCTAGCAGCATCAGGTGCACAGGAGCTTTGCAGAAGGCACATCACCCCAGTGTCGGTCATCAACCACGGAGGCCCTCCTCAGGTCGCGTCAAGCACTGGAGACATTAGAGCGTTTGATGGCGAGTAGTTCTAGATCCAGACCTTCTGAAGAGGGCGGACTAAGTGTGGGGGGGTGGAGTTTTCTCTCTCACCTGTGCAGACCCCTGTGTGTCTGAGTCGGGCTCTGCTCCGGGAGGGTTTCCACCTGAAGCCCTGCCCCTGGCACGAATGAGAATGTTTCCTCATAGTCTTCTGTTAATAAATGGATCCTCTTATAGAAATGCTGATAATGATATCTGAGCACGTAGAAATAGCTGCTTTGCATTGTTGGCTCCTGACCCAGTGCCTCTAAAGTAATTTAACTGCCACTAAGTATAGATTAAAGTTAATTTGCATGCGTATGTATCCATTACATTGTTTATATGAAAGTGTTTTAAAGCAAATTACCACACAAATGATACAAAATATGAACGGTCAGAATAGCTGGAAAAAGCTCAAATCTGCAGAACCTCCAAGTAGATTTAGTTGTGATCTAGTCATCATTCATTCATTCACGTATTCATTGATTCAATAAACCTTAATTATATGCCAAAACGAAGACTGATGGATTTCTTGTGATGACTCTAGTTCTTTGAATATAACATGTTGACAGTCATCTTTTAAATTCACTCTTCAGTGTTTTGATAAACACATTTTTGTAGGGGAAAAAAGGAAAATTATGCTGATTTTTCAGATACCTACTTCTCAAAGACCCTAGGAAAATTATTCCAATCGATACGCAAAATCAAATCATCAGTCTCTGTTGGTGGCATCACAGATTTTGAAGGAGTTGAATTTACCATTGGATTACTAAACTTCTAAATCAAACATATTATGTGATACCAAAATTACAGGGTGTTCTAATCTGTTGGGTGGCAATTATCCTTGAGTTTCTTACATTTCTGAACATCTTCTGAGCAGACAGCGTTTTTGCAGACTGGCATAACAAGGATGTTTGTATAAGAAACAGATTTTGGATGGAGCAGAATAGTTATCCAGGGAGACCCCAGCCTTTCCTCTCAGAGGACTGAGCCTTTTCCTGGAAGCTAAGACCTTTCCCCTCTGGTCATCCCCACCAATGGGGATTCAGGTGAGCTCAGGTGTGGCGCTAGAGGAAGTCCCAGATAAGAGGAGGGCCCCGCAGTGGAAACATGCTGCCTCCTAAGTAAAAGGAAAAGGAAGAAACAAAACAGAACAAACAAATAGAAACCAACCTTGGAGGAGAGACAAGTAAGTGTCTCCACCTAGAGCAGGTTTGCTTACTGGCCAGGCTAATAAAGATAAAGTCTTTTTTTATGGCAAAAATCCCCCTTGGGAGTTTCCTAATCCTGGGTTTCTTTTCTGGGTCACAAACTGTTGTGTAACCAAGCAGTGTCTGCCCCTCACTTGGTTGCCTTTAGTCACCTTTGGATCAGGAGACCGGAGCAAAAATGCTATTCTGGCTGAGATAATGCTGTACCTGTGCTACCTTTTGTCTCTGGCCTGGGAGTGTTCTGTCTTTTCTAAGTTTCCCTGAAACTGGCAGTTGAGCTAGTTAGTTTGCTGGTACAGTCAGCCCCAGACCCGTCATGAAACTTGACGTAGCTCCCCATCCCGTGCAGGAAAGAGTGGAGACCCTGGAAGCTGCTGTTTCCGAGTGCCCAAAGGTAACTGATGTAAGACTGGGTCAAAATGAAAAGCAGGAAGTGACTCCTAACCCCACTGAACACTCAGACATCCCTCTCACTGCATCCTGATGTGCCATGACCAGTGTAAAGACCAACAGAGACTGAGATTAACAATGAGACTGAGACATTCACAAGCAGGTGACTTGGGATAAATCACTTGTCTCTTAAGGGTCTCATTTAATCTTCTGCAAAAAGAATAAAGATTACATCTACCTCTGAGGAGCTTTGTTAAATGAAGTCATACACTTGCGTAAGAAATTAGCAGAGTCTTACACACCCTTGGTAGTTGCTAATTTCCTTCATTCCTAATGAGTTTCAAAAAATGTCGGACTTGCCTTTAAAATTCTCTTAATATAACAAGATGTTATACTTTCATATATGTGCATACTTAGTCACATATTGTAGTAAAGTCTGATTCTCTAGTCCGCGCCCATCCCACTTTATTCCCCTTCTAGAAAAGTCATGTTTTATTCCAAAATTCAACTATTCTTCATTCTAGAGATGGGCCTCAATTAGCTTAAACCAACATCAGCATCATTCTTCTTGGTGAACATTATAATGCAACCTAAGATAACCCAATTAATCTAAAAGGAAGAATTTAGTTTCGATAGTCGAGACTATGTCATAGGTTGAATTGTGTTGAGATCCCTGCTCTAACATCCAGTGTATCAGAATGTGCTCTTTTTTTGGAAATAAGGTCTTTGCAAGTGTATTCAGTTGAGTGGACATGAGTTCATGTTGCAGTAAGTCAGCTCTGACCCAATGTGACTGGCTTCCTTATGTCAAGAAAGAGAGTTGGGCCTCCCTGGTGGTGCATAAGTCGCAGCACTATGAAGCTATCCAGAGCCACTGCAGCACGAATTCAATCCCCAGCCAGGGAGCTGACCCACAGGGCACAGCGGACCTCTCCTGTCTCCCCGCTGCTCCCCTCAGCAGTGTACTTCAATGGATCTGCCTGTTCTGCTCCCTACTCTGTCTCTGGTGAATCCTTTCACCACCCTACACCTCTGGTCTACATCCCAGCTCTTGTATGCAAAAATAAATAAATCTTAAAAAAAAGAGGGGTTTGCCTGGTGGGTGCAAGGGGTTAAGTCTCAGCACTATGAAGTTATCCAGAGCCACTGCAGCCTGAGTTCGATCCCCGGCTGGGGAGCTTCCCACATGGCGCAGGCAGACCTCTCCTGCCTCGCCCACTGCTGCCCTCAACAGTGTATTTCCGTCGATCTGCCTGTTCTGCTCCCCACTCTGCCTCTGGGGAATCTTCCGACCACGCCACACCTCTGGCCTACGCCCCAGTTCTTGTATGCATAAATAAATAAATCTTAAAAAAAGAAAAGGGAAAGAGTGGAGAACACCAGAAACATGGAGAACACCAGAAACAAAAAGTCAGACATTAGCACACGAAGACTGCTGCCAGGATCCCCTACAAATTTTTTCCAGGGTAACATTGGTTCATAACGCTGCACATGACTCAGAGGTATAGGTTCACGCTGCTTCTGAAGTACATTAGCGCACCCCACCAGGGTTAAGGCGTCCATTCCCCTCCACTAGTCTGTAGAGAGCAAAACCCGCAGACATCTTGATTTCAAACTTCTGGTACTCAAAACTGTGAAATTATGCACTCGTGTTTTTTGAAAGCCATCTAGTTTGTGATGCTTTGCTATGGCAGCCTTAGTGACATGGAGAAAGGTTTTCTTCTTTTCCTCGGAGAAGAAAAGAAGTGGCAGCTACCTGGCCACCACGAGAACAAGCCAGAGGACCAAACAGCCTCAAGAGGAGGGAAAAAACTGAGAGACCGTGATGGAGATCTGAGATGAGATGCCAAGACTGGACTCTCCCCAAACATTAGCCTTTCTGTATTAAACATATACTTCCTTACTGGACATATGCGTTTGAACGATCTATTCTGATACTTTCTGGGGAAAACTCACACACACACACACACACACACACACACACACACGTGAATTAAACACAATAAAGATGTTGTCCTTGATTTATTTACTAGTTATGGTTCATATTATCTGTGCTCTGCTCTGTTTTGTACAAGGATACTTGTTTTCTAACTAAGCTTTATTTCCTTGAGGATGGAGATTACGCTGTGTGGTAGACCACAGGCAGAGCTGTGAATATAGTTGGCATCTTATAAACCCTGACTTTGTTTTATTTTTTTAATATTTTATTTTATTTTTTGGGATTTATTTTGATTTATGTATGCATATAAAAACTGGGGTGTAGGCCAGAGGTGTGGGGGGTGAGAGGACTCACCAGAGACAGAGTAGGGAGCAGAACAGGCAGATCTACTGAAGTACATTGCTGAGGGGAGCAGCGGGGAGGCAGGAGGGGTCTGCTCTGCCATGTGGGTCAGCTCTCTGGCCAGGGGTCGAACTAATGCTGCAGTGGCTGCCAAAAGTTTGATATTACTGAGACTTAACTTTTTGAGTCACTAGGGAGGCCCAACCCTAACTTTGTTTTAGCATCTACCATTCTACTTTGCAATTATTCACTAAATTATGAGGTCTTTCTGCTCTTGAAACAAATATGTCTTAAATCTGTATTCATAGTCCTAAACTCATAGTATTCCAGAAAGCGATGTTCATTGAATGAGTGAAGACCAGTTGCAGTTATTTTTTAAATTTTTGAAATATTATTATTAACCACATCACCTCTCATTTTTCACTATTTCTAGTTCTCTTCCTTTAGTCTGTCACTCACAATGACACAGGAGTCAAAATGACACGCTCCATTTATTTCTGCAGTCTTACGTCTCAAAGTTGCCAGGTAGACTCAGGATTAGAATAAAGATTGGAAGTTCTCCTTCTGTTACTGCTAATAGCATTCACAGCAATAAATCAGAATTTTCCCATGAGGAATAAATAACTTTTGAGTTTGGTGAATGCTCAACTAGAGATATACTAGTTGCAAAGTCTTCCTATGTCCTTCAATTGTTTACACTCGATCCCTGCTGGTTTACATCACTGAAATCTTCCTACTTCCCTCATCACTCATTGTTCTTCGACTTGTCTGTTATCCTATTTTGCCTGAGATTTTCCTTATATTAACCCTCAAAGTTCTGTGTGCCAGAAAATCCTCAGTCCCAGATCAACTAGCATCCTTGATACTATCCGTGATTACTCAACTTTGTTGCTTGACTATGAAATGCCTGAAAGAACTGAGGGTAACAATTATTTGCCCTGGCACATAGTTGGCATAAAGTTCAAGTATGTAGATAAATTAATGACTGAAAAAGGCATCACAGCACAGGAGTGTTGGAGTCAGAAAGATGTGAACTGGAATCTTAGATCAGTCACGCATCACCTGGTTCCAGATTCCACAAGTTTAGTCTCTCTCAACCTCAGTTTTATCATGAGGGAGAGGGTCGGGGAGATGGCTATTAACACTTTTTGCTCTGCTCACGTATTCACATATTCACGTGTTCATCTAGTCTCCGGTTTTTCACGCCACAGTGGATTTATTTGAAACTATTAGGAGCTATTTCTTTGATCATACTCAGTCTAGAAGCTTTAATCTCCATGCATTTAAAATTTCATTAAAATATATCCAGTAGTTCAGGAGCTGTGTGTGTTTTATTGAATGCTTCTACCATTCATGCGGTGGCACAGAAAATAGCCGGCACAAGAAGTGTTAAGAGTCAGCCATGAGCTTGTAAAACCCTTGTGTGCAGAATCAGTAGCATGTTCATTACGGAAAACTCAGTGTCTTAGTAAGTTAAGGCTGCTGTAACAAAAACACCATGTGCTGAGTGGCTTAAACAACGAACAGTTATTTCCCACAGTTCCGGAGACTGGAATGTCTGGGCTAGAGGCGTCAGTCAGTTTGGCTCCTGGTGAGGGCCCTCATCCTGGTGTGTAATTGGCCTCGTTCTTTCTATGTCCTCACATGGCATAGCGTGTGTTAGACTCAGCCCGGCCCTCCCCAGCGACAAGGGCGCTGTGAAGAAATTCAGCGAAGATGTGTGACCTTGGATAGAAGCTCATGCCCCACTCCCCAGACGGCCGCCGCAGCCCGCATGCACCTGCAAGGCCACCGGCTCCAAAGGGAGCTGCCCCCACCCTTGGAATTCTTTCACCCCGTATAAAAACCTGTCCCCCTGGTTGTGGGGTGCGACACCACGGACCCCCCCCCCAGGATCTGTGAACCTCACTCGGGATTTGCTAATAAAGGCCTCTTTATCTTACATTCCCCTCTGCTTCGTTGCCTCTTCTCTCACTCGACCTTGCAGCGTGGGTTCCTATGAGCTGGCTACCAGCTGGCCGCTCACGGGCAACTGTGACCTCTTTGCTGTCTGCACGTCACAGCAGCACATCCTTGACTCCTAGAGAGACTAGCCCGGATCACCACACAGGCCGGGGACGCCTGGGCCGATGTTGACCTGACGATGCGACTCTCTCCGCGGTGGGCTCAGCTGTCTCCGCCTGTGATGGCACTGACTCAAGAGTTTCTAGACATATCATCACGTCTCCTTTTCTGTCCCCCTTAAAACTTTCTCCCCCATCCCCATCCCTCCCTCCGGGCCTTATCCCTCACACCATTGTTGCATGATCAGCTTTGACCAGCCTGTGTACTTTCCATAATGGCACAGTTACTTCGGCTCAAGTAGCAGAGTCTCGCCTTGCAAAGCTGCTCCAACACTGTGTGTCCCTCACGCCGTTCCCGCCGCAAAGCAGCAGCCAAGTTCCTGTCACACAGTCTAGAAAGTCATCATCTCTCTACTGCCTTTTCCAGAAAGGGCACCACCCCTACTGGTGGTCTCCCCCTCCTCAGGACCTAATCACTACCAAAGACCACAGCTCTAAGTACCATCCCATTGGGGTTAATAATTTCAGCCTATGAATTTGGGGGTGAAAGTGCAGGCACATTCAGTCTATAACTCTCAGTACCTGGGACATACTTGGTATCTATTTACTGTGTTTCTTTAATTAATATAACAATATATGCTAAATAGAGTCCAGTAAATGTTTGCTCAGTGTCATCTATTGTCAATATTTTTATCACCATCATTAAAATTAATGAAAAGCATGTAGACATTATTATGATCAAGTTTAGGAGAGATAAACTTGGGGAAAATAAATGATATTCTGGTTATGGATAGAATTCCTAACTCTAGCACACTCCTGAATTACAGGATAGTGATTCCTGATCAGGGCATGGCATTGCATGCTCAGAGACAAAAACGAATCACGGGGAAAAGGTTTGAGTAAAAATACGATATCGCAGCTGGAACAATGAATGGAACGCAATAAGAAGTAGAAGGGCGCTGTGTGAGCGCTTATGCCAGTGTGCCCAAGATTCAGGGACTGTTTCTTTTAATGCTCTATGGCTTCAATTTCCTCAGTTTTTAAACTAGACTACTTATCCCCACTTCCTTGTTGTTTTACTAGATCTAACAGTAATCACATTTCCTAGACACTAAGTCTCCCGGTTATGGAATTTCTCCCTTGCCCTTGTTGATGCTGCCCCACAAGGCTAAGAGGGTGTCCACTAGGAGAACGTTTTTGCAACTCAGAATCCATGGCCATGACCTTTCCACAGCAAGACAAAAAAACCACAAAAAACACAAAACACCCTCGAACCACAGCTAGACAAACAAAGCCTTTTTAGTCTTTTTAAAAAACGTCTCTGGGTTTCGTAACACAAATCAAATAAACAATGAAAAATACTTCTTACAACTGAGCAAACTTATTGTTGTTAAGGTCAGACCATTCTTCACTCTTCCAAGGAGTCACCAGAGAGTATTGAATTAACAGGACTCCAAGTTCTCTTGAATTTACTCTCAGCAGCTCAACCGTGTTGAAGTAGCTCTACTACAGAAATAATAACAGACAAGTTCAGTGTAAACCACCAAGCGCTCCGGTTTGAGGTAAGAGATGACCAGGAGAGCGATACTTGCAAAACTGCTTCTCCTGAAGTATTTCAGCACTGGGCTTATTTGCCCTGGGTTCTGTTATATCATTGGTCAAACCTTCTCATGGGTAAAAAGCAAACACGTCAATCGCCATGACAATGGGTGAGAAAGAGCCTGGACAATGGCTCCTTGTGTTCCCCAAAGAGCAACTATTCCTTCTCTTTGTATTCACCATTTTCTTGAGTGTGGACCACTTGTTCCACAAACATTCATTGTGCGTCCTGCATAGATAGACTGAGAGATGAGAAACAAAGGGAGGCGATCGGCCATCTTAGAGCTCACGTAGTGATGCTGCAGTTACCTCCTCATAATAAGCGTCCGGACAGTGTGGAGAACACGCGGGGCAGAGGCTACGCATAAAGGGGCTGGTCCTGAGGGCTACTAGGTGGGTCCTGACCGCGTCTAACACTAGTTCAAAGGTTTCCAAGCAGAAAACAGCTTGGACAGCCCCTGAACAGGAAAAGGAATGAGTCAGTGAAAAGGAGGTGAAGACTTGCCCTCGCCCGAGGGAATAACATTTGGCGAGAGCGTGGGAGAGGGGAAAAATACGGAGGACCCTGAGAGCCGAAGAAGATCAGAGTGGTCAGAGGCACACCCCCTGGAGTGAATTTCGACAAACACACACCTGGCAAGACGGGGTGAGGTTTGCAGGCTGTGCCAACACCCCACGGGGCACAAGGAACATTCAATCGACTTCACAGGTCAGTCCCCATGGAATCACCCTATTAGCAGGTCTGTGATGTGACTGGATATTGACAGCTTCGTCGGGTCACTGTTCTCTCAACAGGGATGCTTTCTTGCATTCACGGCGATCCAATGCAGGCCAATAGCATGTGGAAGGAGGTATGGACAGCCTTTCTTTCTTTAGTGCTTGTGACAAGATTTCTCTCGTCTGGTTTTGCCCTCAGATCCACACTGGGCCATCAGAAAACCTAGTTCCTTTGGTGATTAGAAAATTAAGTGTAGGGCACAACAGACCTCTCCTGTCTCCCCGCTGCTCCCCTCAGCAGTGTACTTCAGTGGATCCGCCTATTCTGCTCCCCACTCTGTCTCTGGTGAATCCTCTCACCCCCCACACCTCTGGCCTACAGCCCAGCTTGTATGCATAAATAAATAAATCTTTGAAAAAAAGAAAATTAAGTTTAGGAAAGATTAAGAGATCTGAAAGCTAGATAAGATAAAACAGCATGTGCAAAATAAACACAATAAAGAAACGACACAAAGCCTGGCAGATGTCCTTTTGTAGCAGGTAGTGGCAAACCCAGGAATGTTGGAGAATGTTCTGTACAAAATTTCAAGTGCACATGCTGACCTCTAGGAGAGCGGCCGGCGCGTCCGGCCAGGGCAGCGCCAGCGCCACGCCTCGCCGCCAGCCTGGACACCTGGAGCTGAGGCGGACACCGGCGGCTGCTCCTCCCAGAGGCTGAGGTTCTGTGAGTCGTGCTGATTTTGTGACAGCCTCTCTCCCCAGAGTGCTGCGGCCGCACATCCATTCAAATAAATTCAGGCTCCTCTCGCTGACCCCTTTGTCAGAAATGCCAAAGTTGGGCTGACCAGACATCTCCTCCCAGAAAAGGATCTCTGAAGAATGTCATCCGGCCTCCCGCTGACAGGCCTGGCCTGAGGTTATCTTTCCCTTTTCTCTTTCCTGTTTATCATAATAGCACCAATTAAACTCCACCTGCCACTCTCAAACAGACTCCCTTGGGGAGGGGACGGAGCTGAGTGGGCTTTTCTGCGGCTCCGGCTCCGAGCAATCTGCCTCAGGACCATGTCCTGGAAGATGAGAAGTGGAAGCACCAAGCACCCCTGCAGCTCCCGTGCTCCCCTCAGAGGAGCAGCCGTAAAGCAATTAACAGGCCAGTGTCAGGCGCTGAGCTGTTAGTGCAGACTCCAAGCCAGGCCTTCAGGGTTGGGAGCAGTAGCTTTTCCAGCCACTCTGTGGCCTGCTGGCATCTAGACCCTTCCCTGGAGAGCAGTTCTGTGTCCCCAGGAATCCGCTCCTTTCCTCCTCCTTCAGACTTAGCAATGACGCATCTGTGTAGGTGGAGACTTTGGTTTGGTTTCTTAGAGAATAGTGGCAAAAAATGGGAGGAGGGGGAGAGACAGGGAGGGAGGGAGGAAAGAAGGAAGGAAGGAAGGAAGGAGGGAGGGAAAAGGGATGGGCAGGGGAGGGAAGGGAAGGGAGGAAGGAGGGAAGGAAGGAAGGAGGGAGGGAAGGAAGGAAGGGAGGAAGAAAGGAAGGAAGGAAGGGAAGGAGGAAGGAAGGAGGGAAGAAGGGAGGGAGGAAGGAGGGGAAGGGAAGGTAGGGGAAGGAAGGGAAGGAGAGAAGGGAGGAAGGAGGGAAGGGGGGAAGGAGGGAAGGGGGAAGGGAGGGAGGAGGGAAAGGCGGAAGAGAGGGAGGGAAGGAAAGAAAGAGGCATCAGTCACTTAAATAATTAGCCAGAAGCTGAAGATACTGTCCAAACAGAGCCGGGTCGTGCGCACCCGCCCCGCACCCCCAGTGGAAAGGCTGCAGTGAACTTGTGGACACAGCAAAGTGCAGGATGGACACAGACCCTCTGCTCAGTGATCTCTGAGCCTCCAGGCTGTGAAATGTGCAGGAGCTTGAGGTTGAATCAAAGTGCACGCCTTAATTTGCACCACACCAACTGAACAGTAAAATGTGATCTAATTTACTATATAATTTGCTTGTTCAACAAAGCTGAAAGATAACTCACTTAGTGCCACTTTGCATAGAAGGCAGCGGGTAACTGGCAGCGTTCTCTCGGCGAATAGCTCTGCTGTTGATGCCAGAGAAAGCTGTTTGAGCGGAAAATGCACGAAATGAAGGGTCTGCTGCTGCAGTGTTTGCAAGGCTCTCCTTTCGTCCCATCAAGTTTATGTCTGCAGAGAGGCGATGAGGGCCTTTTGTTTTTCTAACTCGAAGTCACTGAGTCTTGCTCGGTGGCACACAGCTAGGGGAAATGCTTTCAAGCCAAATTTGAACCATTTGGAACTCACTAGTTGTGAGTTCTGAACCAAACTTGAATCTTGCAAAGGCTCATCCGCTAAGCTGCCGGTTTGGCTAACAGCCTTGCTGCCTGGGGGTCTTCTGAGGGTGAGCCAGGGCCTGCAGGCCCAGGGTGCTGGCAGAGACCTGATGACCTGGGTATCACAAAGTCCTGATTCCTACACCAGGGGGGATTTCCCAAGGGGGAAGCAGGGGTCTCCTTTGCGTTTGGCCAACTTTTACATGTTTTCTTCCCATCTCTTAAATCGTGTGTCCTTTTGCTCACACAGTATATGGCCCCTTCCCAACGGGGCCTCAAAGTGTCCTCAGCTGCCCAGGCCTCTCCCTCCTGCAGCTCCTCCCTGAGCGTGCTCTTTTTTTTTTAAGATTTATTTATTTATGCATAGAAGCTGGGGTGCAGGCTAAAGGTGCGGGGGGTGGGGGGAGAGGATTCACCAGAGACAGAGTGGGGAGCAGAACAGGCGGATCCACTGGAGTCCACTGCTGAGGGCAGCAGCGGGGAGACAGGAGAGGTCTGCTGCACCCTGTGGGAAGCTCCCGGGCCGGGGATCGAACTCGTGCCGCAGTTAGCTGCAGACAGCTTCATAGTGCTGAGACTTAAACCCTTGCGTCACCAGGAAGGCTCTCGTCAAGCATATTCTAATCCCGTTCCTCTCCCGACCTCTCTGCCTCAAGCCCACCGAGCCCTTTCTGTCCATTTCTGCTGCTTCCTTCTTCCTTCACGCAGCAGCGTCTGCAGCTCCTCTGTGGCCGGGCAGCCCCATGTGGACAGAGAGACAGGCCCAGCACGGGCCACTGCCGGGAGTCGAGCATTTAAGGCTGCGTCATTGTGCAGGCAGGTTTCTGAGAAGGAGCTCAGAAGTGTTGGGGGGCAGGAATTCTGAAGGAGGGTCCCCAAGGCTGAGTCTCTGAAGGGTGGTTGTTTCCGAGGAGACACCGGAGTAGGCAGGAGGGAACGCGAGGCTGGGCGGGGTGTCTCCGCAGATGAAACAGCCGGTGCAAAGACAAGGGGGAGAGAACAAAGGCAACTCGAGCAACTGTGTTGAGTCACACGGGCACCCACAGGGCGGGCCCGTGGGTGTCAGCCAGCGGGAGGGGTGCTGATCAGGAAGAGGGAGGGAAGTGGAGCTGAGAGGAGAACAGGTGCCAGCTCACCAGCCCGTGACTACCTGCTCAAGCCTGGCCCACATCCTGAGGACAAGTGGCCGTTCTGCGTGGTGACTCAGCCTCTTGTACCCAGCACATCCGGTATCTTCGCCAGGATTTGGGGTCTCCGTCAAGGGCCCCTAGCCTTCCTGGAAAACCTAAGCTCTCAGTAATTCCCCGAAGAAACTCCTTTAGCTGACTTTTTATTTTTAAAGATTTATTTATTTACACATGCCAGAGCTGGGGTGCAAGCCAGAGGTGTGGGGGAGGTGAGAGGATGCACCAGAGGCAGAGTGGGGAGCAGAACAGGCAGCTGACTTAAATCCACTGCTGAGGGGAGCAGCAGGAGACAGCAGAGGTCTGCTGCGCCCTGAGGGTCAGCACCCTGGTCGGGGATCGAACTCGTGCTGCAGTGGCTGTGGATAGCTTCATAGACTGAGACTTAACCTGTTGTGCCACCAGGGAGGCCCTCTTTTAGCTGTGTTCCAAACAGACATCAAGCATGTGCCAGGTCTGTCAAGCTCAGGGAGCAGCTGTTCTTCACCCTGCTCTGTGGCCTAAAGGAAGCTACCTAACTTCTGGGGCCGACATATTTAATCCTCTCACAGGCGGCGACCTGGAACTCCCCCACCCCAGCACCACCAGGGACCTGTGACGTGACACCCCATGTGCTCTGTATTTATTTATTAGATAAACACCACATCTCTAGCCTGGCGTTGGGCTAAGGGTTGAGCTCATTTTTCATTTAGTAAATATTTAAAGTCAGCCTGATGTAGCCCATAGGACAGGCCTACCTTAAGAAACGCAGCGTAAGGTGATTCACGGTCTGGGCAGGGGGTAAGACTGATGGGAGAGCCCCTTGGAGAAGCTTGTTTCCCTCCCACCTCGGGCTGCGGTCAGCTGCGTTCATGACTGAAAGTCACTGTCCCCAGAATTTGTTATGAAACTGCTGTAGAGGATGAGACTGCAGCCAGCGGGAGACAGCTGGAGACAACCATCGTCCAAAGAGGGGCTAGCCAAGGACCTGACGGTGGCAGTGACAGTGATGCCAGAGGGAGGCAGAAGATTGAAGGCGCGTGAGAGGACTTCGCTACTCCTCACCACGATGACTTAAGTCTGCCCCTCCAGAAGAGGACATTGAACAGCACGAGAAGAAGAATGAGGAGACGGCCATGCCAATGCCTAGCGGACCGACTCCGATGCGCCCGGGAAATCAGTTTCCTGGGGAACTCAGGCAAAGCGAAACACACAGAGGGCTAGGTGCTAAACACGCAGTTGCGGTTTTCTGAGTTTAAAATTGTGTTTGGATACATGGCGCACAATCTCTAAAATATAATTACTGGGAACATAGTTTAATTTGTACCAGTCACGATTTACGGCTTGTCTATGTTTATAGAAATGATTATGGTTTGAAGCTTCTTGTTCCTTCCTTGATGCATAAAAAATGATTATCAAGCCTTGAGCAGCAGTAGCCTCCCCTGAGAATTGGCAGCAACGGGCCCTTTAATCAGGAACAAGATCCCAAGGAGCCAACGTATGCAAATGTGCAATCTCAGAACAACAGTTAACTTCATAATGAGTGCTGGAGAGCACGCTACCAGCAGCAGCAGAAAGTGCCCGCCTCACAGAATGCTGACAATCGGTGGTCGCCGAGCGCGGAGACAATTCACTCCTGAATTCCGTTGCCAGCTCAGAACACCAGACAGTCTCTGCCACCAACTCATTGTCCTAACAGAGCCGTTGTTTCAAGTAGATGGTAGTAGTCCACCGCCAGTCTTTTCAAAAGACCTGATGAGAAAGGAACCTAAAGGCGAGCATGTGGAGAGACAGTTGGCAATGACCCAACCGCACGGCCATTAACTGGCTGTCTGACCTTGGCTAGGCCACAGAAGTGCTCTGGTCTCGAGCTTGCCTCATCTCTGCAATAAGGAGGCTGGACAAAATGGTGACAGAGGACCCCACCAGCTCCCGAAGGTGATGGCTCCATTGGACGCCATGGCAGTTACGGTGGCCACTTGCTACTTCTGCTTAACTTGCAGGAACACAGGTTTGAGACAATGGCACAAGGAGACCCCTGCCCACTTTAAACAAGGGAGACAAGTCTATTTTTTACAAATTGAAAGTTGCCTTTCGGACTACTGGCTCCGAGGAGCGCTCACCACCCTCTAGGTCACCCAGCACTGCCCAGGTGGAAAATAGCCACGGACGGAGAACCAAGATGCCTGACTCACGGTTAGATGAACAACACTCAGCAGCCAGGGGTGCTCTGGACCCAAAGTCGAGTCAAAGCATGATTTAGTAGCAAGCACCCAACCCCTAAATACCGCTTGTCCTGGGGAGACCAACCTGGCATCCAGTGTCCTGCCTGTGACCCTTGCATTAAACTGGTTCTTCTCCAAAAGCTATGGCCTGGCCCTGGTGTCGTGGCCCATGTTCTACAGCACACAGGACATGACATCTCAAATAATATGATTTATCCTATGCCTATAAAGGAAAAAAGAAAGTAGACAATGGGCTTGCATGGCCTTTGATATATCACTTAGAAACTGTCTGCTTGTACCAGATTGTCAACAACTTTCAGAATTAGATCTTGCAGAGAAGGGTATGGAACGGAGAGGGCTGCATCTCACAGAGACGTGGCTCCACCGCCCCCTGAGAGCACTCGGTCTGGTCACCCAGCAGGCTGCACACCGTGTTCTCTGGTGAGTAGTTAAGGTTTTATTTCTCACGAGAGTAAAATGATTGGGAAGTGACAGAGGCGAGTAACTGCTCTTAAAAGGACGCCAACGCGGAACACGATTATTATGAGGAATTTAGACAGCACTTCACAGGGACAACGTGCTCCCCAATCATCTCATTACTTTCCTACGAACTAAGAGCCGTTGAATTTGTCATCCTACCCCAGAGTGGGCTTGGAGACAGCAAACGCTTTCTTGCAGAATGGTTGTGTAGGGTGCTACTTCCCTGAGGCCTGGACTCAGAGGAACTCTGTGGGGACTCATGAGAGCAGAAGGGGTGCAAGGGTGCAGGGTGAGGCTGGATGTGTGATCTGAAATAGGGGGGTCAGGAGGGTCCCTCGAAGGCGACCGTTGAGTGGAGACTTGGAGGGAGGGACAGGAACCGGTGGGGTACCTAGAACCCTCCAGGCCGAACAGAGGTAACTCCAAAGCAAAGCTCCGACAGAGGGCCGCCTGCCCGGGGAGACTGAGGAGCGTTGAGGCCATCAAGGCTGGAACCGAGTAGTAAGGACGTTACAGGGCAGGGAGAGGGGCACCCCAGTGCCCCCAAACCTGCCCGATCTAAGTAGGTTCTGCCATCCGCCGCATCAATACAAAACATATAGGACCTTAAGTGGAGACAACTTTCATACAATTAGAAAAGACAGAGAAGACAAGAATACAACATCTAAGTCAAGCATCCGGTTATCCAGCTCCTCGTGGGTACAAGTCCACCCAAATGGGATTGGCCCAAAGCAAGTCTCGAAAGCCTGCCCCAAGTCTAGAACACCTTTCAACAGGGGCCCATACAAAAGGGCCAGAAACAGCCAGACAATTCTAGGAGTTAAAGACCAAAATCAAAACCAATATCAATGTTGCCATAGTCACCTCCCCATGGGTCTCTCCCCCACGTCTGTCTCAATCAGGCCAGGCCAGTGCAGCTTCTTTACAAGTCTCTCTGCTCCTTGGGCCTCTTCTGGTCTCCAACCTGCTTCCTTCTCCTGTCTTCTGGGTGTGTGTCCTCTTCTCCAGTTTTTATCTCTTGCTCAGCTTCACCTTTCAGTCCGGTGATGATGGCATTAGGGATTAGTAGCCCTTACTGTCTTGGATATTTTTGATCTGAAGTGGGGACCGTAAACCTATCTGTGGAGTTTGTGGCAGACGTCCTTTGTCCCCTCAGCAAGGAGAGTAGGAGGCGAGACCAGAAACAGCCGGACAGTCAGATCGCAGACTTGGCGCTGTCAAGACTTCAGCCAGGACTATGTGTCAGATGAGGACATTAGACAGTGAACGCTGAGATTGTTACCAGCATCCCCGCGGCAGTGCAGGGTGGAGAATAATCTGTGTGTGGACGAGAATCAAGGCAAGGACACCAGTTAAGAGTCACTTGTGAGTGCAGGCTCAGAATGAGTGGAGCCCAGCAGGGGCAGACGGTCCAGATCCTCGATATCAGCTTTGAGGGTAGAATCAAAAGGATCCCCTAATGCTTTAAACACGGGCTGTGAAGGAAAGAATCTAAATGATTCCAGGTCACTGGTCTATGCATCACGAATGGGCGGGGTGGCGTGGGCTGAGGTGGGGATTCCTGTCCATCGAAGAGGAGCAATGTGGCCGGAGGTGTCTGGGGAGAAGAGGAAACCCAGGGGTGACAGGGCAAACAGCTGTCAGCTGGTTTAGGCCAAGGGGCATCTGCTGGGAGGATGGAGGGCGGATGTCCGGTTTGGTTCTGGTTTGGTTCTGTAACAGGGTGGTCCCCTAGAAAAGGGAGTGTTCCAGGTCCCCTGCCCACCCAAGGCAGGGTGGAGCTGAGTAGGAGATAAGAAGCTGGAGAAGAGGGGAAGGAGAGCGGAGACAAGAGGAGAAGGAAGCAGGATGGAGGCCAGGAGAGGCCCAAGGAGCAGAGACGTGTGAGGAAGCAGCACTGGCCTGGCCTGACTGAGACAGACGTGGGGAGAGACCCGTGGGGAGGTGGCAGTGGCAGCGTTGATCTGGATTTGGATTTTGCTCTTTAACTCCCAGACTGTTTCTGCCCCTTTTCTATGGGTCTCCACCGAGGGGTGTTTTATACTTGGGCAGACTCTCGGGCCTTGCTTTGGGCCAGTCCCATTTGGGTGGACTTTTACCCGTGAGGGGATGGGTAACTGTAGGTGCTTGATTTAGAAACTATATTCTTTGTCTCCTTTGTATTGCACACTGATGTATTAAAGTCTGTTTCCACTAAAGGTCATACATGTTTTGTGTTGATGCGGCGAATGGCAGAACCTACTTAGAATGGGCAAGTTTGGGGGTTCTGGGGGTGCCCCTCTCCTTGCCCTGTAACAGTTCTGGATTGGCTTTGTGTTGCAGATGAGAGAATCAGCACATGCTCGTGTGCTGACGGGAGTAACGGGGAGGCAGGGAACATAGCTCGGCACAAAGAGGGGACGGAACACTCCAGATGTGCCAGCCTCGACTCAGTCATGGTGGATGTGACGTGTGTGCCCGTGGAAGGACTGGCTTCTGGTGAGTCCAGTGGGGGACACCCAAGAAGTCGGGGTCTCTGGATGCAAAGGTTACAAGGTACGGTGAAGTGAGGGGCCCCCAGCTGGCGTTCAGCATCATAGCGGCCATTAGACCTCACAAGACTTCGCTCTCTGGTTTTCTTCCACTGAATCTTCAAAGTACCTCCTGCAAAATGGTTTGATAAGTCTGGAGTGTCCTATTGCCTTTCCAGTAACTGAAGGCAGCCATCTGCGTGGCTGGACTTTCCCCTGTCAGAACTAGACATGCATATTCTAACGGCACAAAGTAAGCACGAGAAGAGGGTGCAATTCCATTTCAACATGTTCTCAAGAATTGAACAACTAGGAAATTTATTTATTTATTTATTTTTAAAGATTTATTTATTTTTACATACAATGCTGGGGTGCAGGCCAGAGGTGTGGGGCGGTGAGAAGATTCACCAGAGACAGAGCGAGAAGTGGAACAGGCAGATCTACTGGAATACACCGCTGAGGGGAGCAGCAGGGAGACAGGAGAGGTCGCTGAGCCATGTGGGAAGCTCTCCGGCCGGGCATCGAACTCACGTCCATTGCACCACCACGGAGCCCAACTAGGATATTTATTTTTTAATGCCATTTCATTTCAAAAATCCAAGCAAACACAATTTTATTTCACACTGGAAATACAAAGAGATTCAGCAGGTATTTCCAGTGCAGAGAATCTCTGGGGGGCCTTAATTTCCCCCGCCCCAGGGTGGCGACCTGCTCCGTTGCCAGGACAGTGGCCTCAGGACAGCACAGGAAAAGCAAAGTTTCTGGAGCGAGAGGCGGACGTGAACACGCATGCAGAGGGGCACCCTGCCTGAGGAGGAGAGCTGCAAGCCGTGGAGAGGGGCTGGAACTCAGTCCAGCGCGCCTGCATAGCTGAGGGCAGAGCGGCCGGGAACGTCAGCAGGGAGAAGAAAAGTCCAGAAAAGATTGATCCTCTCAGTCTCCTCTTGAAATCCTCATAATGATCTGCAAATCTGAAATAAAATTCTTAACCCTCCCCTGACCTACGAGACTCATCAGCTGCCCCTCCCAACTTGAAGCCTCGAGCCAGCACTCAGCCTGCGGGCAGTGCTCTCTCCTCCAGTCTGACCTTCGCGTTGCTGGACTGGATTCTTTACCGCCAGGTCTCAGCCTGGAGTGACTTTGCGTCCACGGTCTTCCCTGGGCCGTCTTGACAGAGCAAAGCCCGACCTTGCGCTTTTTTGCTGTGATTATTCCGTTGGAAACTTTATAGAGATTGACACATTGCAACCTCATGAGCAACCACGTTAGTGCTGGTGTTACTGCTATTATCATTTTGTTTACTAGCCTTATTTATTTATTTATAAATATTTCTTTATTTTGTAGAAGATCTGGGGTGTAGGCCAGAGGTACAGGGGTTGAGAGGACTCACCAGAGACAGAGTGGGGAGCAGAACAGGAGGATCTACTGAAACACACTGCTGAGGGGAGCAGCGGGAGACAGGAGAGGTCTGCTGCGCCCTGTGGGTCAGCACCCTGGCCGGGGATCGAACTCAGGTTGTAGAGGTGATAGTGCTGAGACTTAACCCCTAGGCCACCAGGGAGGCCCCTGTTATCATTATTTAAAGAGTAGAAAAATTAAGCACAGAGTAACCCAGTGATATATCCAACATCCCACGGCTTGTGACCGTGGGGGCCTGCACGGCAGCTCCCTCCCAGTCCGCTTCTTCCCAGAGCCTCACTCGTAGGTCCTGCTGGGGGCCCTCTCTCAAGAAAGGGGTTTAAGTTACAGACTTCAGGCTTTTTGCTTTATTTAAGCATTTTCACATTAAAGCAGCATTCTCACTAGGCTTGAGTCTGGCTGTAAGCAATTAAATGCTGCCCCCTCAAAGGGGGTAGGTGTGGTCGCTGGCCAGAGTGAGCCTCAAATGGCTTCCCGCAGTGTGGATATCGTAAGATCAGGGGAGAGGATCAATGCATTCGGCTGAACATTTAGGGTGATGATAGAAATGTAACCTGATTGCTTAAGACTTCTCTGACCCAAAATAATCAACAAACCCACAAGTTCAGGTTAATGCTACTTGTGCTGAAAATTATTTCCAGTACGCACATGCTCATATATTCTGGGTAGATTTATTTTCCTTTAAGGCATATAATTCTACTCATTAATTAACTCACTCATGAGGAGTCCAGCTCCTGACCCAAAACCTCTGATTTTAAAAGCCCTACAACAAGGCTGAATATGGAGGAGTTACGCTAAGTGTAATCAGCCAGACACAAAAGGAAAACACTGCCCGATACTGCCTGACTTCGCTTTTGTGTAGAGTCTAAAACAGTCACACTCGTGGAAGCAGCGCAGAGTGGAGGTTACCAGCGGCCTGGAGGCAGGTCCCGGGACACCCAGCCCCAGGTGCAAAGTTTCAGCCATGCGGGGAGCAGGGGTTGGGCCGGGTGTAAGTGCAGTGACTCGAGGTGACAATTCTGCATTGTATGGCAGAGTTTGCTGCGAAAATAGGCTCAAAAGTAAACTTTGTGAGGTGATGGAAATGGTAACTGGCTTGACCATGGCGATGATTTCACAATCCAGACATCAAAGGCTCACATTGCATACCTTGAAGAAATTCGACTTCTGTTTGTCAACACTGCCTGCTTGGAGCTGGGGCAGAGAGCCCTGGGGGGCCGCTCAGGTGAGTCAAAGCGGCAGCTGGCGGTGTCCACTTGCCCAGTGCCAAAGGTGGACTAAATCATGAGCTGACCCACTGAGCCAACATCTTGTTTCAACAACTGATCCCGCCGGCCCGACCGGAGGTGCCTCCTAGACAAAGGGCCACATCCTGACAAAGGCTGTCTTCTGGAAGGGGCGCAAGTGAGGCCCCCCGTGTGCAGGTGATGACGGAGCCTGACCTGATGAACCTGCCAACCTGCCGAGACACACGGACCTGCTCGCTCACACCCTGCGGAGATCTCAGATGCTGGCGAGACCTGGGGCGGCCGAAGAGGCCTGTGGCCCTCCTGTGCGTGCCCCGGTGGGGTCAGCCCCCAGCACCTGAAGACCCTGGTCCCCTCTGCCCCGCCCCGTGGGGCCACCCCAAACAATTGTTCCTCATTCTCGTGGAGGAGCCAGGCCAGAAACTTCTCTTTCAGTGCTGCCTCACAGTCTGAGGGGACCAGAGACTCCCACTCAGGTCAAAGGGTGCACCCCAGCCCTGGACAGAACCCTCCCCCCACAGGGCAGAGCCACACCCCCACCCGCTTCCACTAGGACAGCTAAGACTCCTCAGGGACACTAGGGGTGCCTCTATGGGAGGTGGAATAAAAGGGGAGCCTGAAGAAACCCACTCAGACACAGGGAGAACATGCAAACAGCAGACAAAGCCTTCATCTGGGAATCACTGTTTTCTCATCGGCGTAATAACAAAGTGACATTGAATTAATTGGTGTTTTTTGAGGACTTGCTGGACTTTGGCAATGACCGAATTGAGGCTTCCAGCATCTTCTTCACGGTGTTCTCGCTCCTGTAGAGCAGGATTTTCCAGCTGCCATCCTATCTCTGTGGGTCAGGTGCCATGTGTGACACCGTGGAGGGCTTTGGGCAGAGATGGCCTTGGGCAGAGATGGCCTCTAGGGGTTGGAACCTCAACTTGGCCGCTTGTGGGGTGCCCATCCTAGCGCAGGTGCTCGGTGTCCCTGGCCCCCAGTCTCCTCACCTATAAGATGGGAGTGACAATACTCACCTGGTTAAATAAGACGGAATACGCACAGTGCACGCTTCAGCCAGTGGCACGTCACTGGTGTTTAATAAATGCCTTTTCCTTTCTCCTTAACGTTTAATTTCCTTAAGTCTTCCCCTGGAAGCAGAAAAGTGCTAAAATGTCCATGGAGTGATATAAGAGTTGTTCAGACATTACCAGAAAGGTGCAAATGAGCTCAGTTTTTTTTTTTTTTAAGATTTATTTATTTATACATACAAGCTGGGGTACAGGCCAGAGGCTTGGGGCGGTGAGAGGGCCCACCAGAGACAGAGTGGGGAGCAGAACAGGCAGATCAGAAATACACTGCTGAGGGGAGCAGCGGGCGAGGCAGGAGAGGTCTGCCGCGCCATGTGGGAATCTCCCCGGCCTGGGGTTGAACTCGCATGGCGCGATGCCGACAGCTCCGCAGTGCAGCGCTTAACCGCTGCGCCACCAGGGAGGCCCCTGAGCTCAGTACTAAGAGAAAAGAATAGCAAAAGGACCTCCCAGGTAAGGGGGAAGACAGAGGGAGAAATACAAAATGCAACAATCTCTTAGCTCACCGTCAAGCTCGCCTCCCCACCCCGACACCAGAGGCAGGCTGCTCCCCACCCCACCCCCACACACACAGAGGCTCACCTGACACTGGAGGCGCACACAGGAGAACTGAGTCAACTCAGAGGGAACAGGTGAGGCGCGCAGAGGTCTCAAGGGGGAGCTGTGGCCGGGCCCTGGCCAGCTCCGTCTCTGGGGCCTGAACATGCTTGCACTGACCGCTTTGGCATCATCAGTGCCATGTTCTGTAGCAAAAAAATTAAGGGGGTTTTGAAGACAGTTCTCCTTTGAGTCTGACCAGCAACTTGACCTGGGTATTAACTGGGTCCCCGTCGCAGTTCTTCATCTGCAAAAGCGAGGGAAACGCCGCAGGTCCTCCCACATTTAACGATATGGACCAACTCGGGCCTGGGCCTTTTACTGGGTGTGGAGTACCCAGACCTCAGGGCAAGCGGAGCGCAGTGGGTGAGTGCTCCAGAGCCTTCTGACTCAGCTGTGGGTGAAGGCATCACTGGCGGGGAGACATCCGCTTATTCTCAGCCCTCAGTTGAGGTGACATTGCGTCCCGAGTTCGCCAGCTGTGTCCTGCAGCTGCCCGCTGGGTGCCCCTGTCTGGCACCACACCATCTACTTAAAGCTTTTGCCGTCCTTCTTCCCCTTGGCTATATCTGTATTTGCCGGGGTCAATGAATAACTACTTGTGTCCTCTTGGGGTCAACTCCTCAGGAACTCAAAACACAGCAGGGAATAACAGTCACCGCTGGTTGCCCCCACGCCCCGCGCGGGTCACATCCCCCAGCCCTTCCTAGCGGCCAGGGGTCAGCAGACGTCGGAAGCAGCAGGGGAGTGTGCATTAGCAGCAGGGCTACGGGGCGTGGCTGCGTGGCTGTGGCCATGGGAACCGACTGGGGACGTGGGAGACCCGCAGGCTGGAGAGGAGCCGCTTCCCCGGGGCTGGAGATCCTCCCCAGAAGCAGAGTTTCTGAGAGACCAAGCGGAGACCCAGCTGAGAAAGCCAGCAGGAGATTTGCAAAATTGACCAAATAACTTTGAAAGTTTGTTGATGCTGGAGATGTTTGTTGATGTTCTTTTTTTCCAGATTTTTATGCATGATGTTTTATAAGTAATTTGTTGTTTGCATTAGCTTTCTTATTTCTAGGAAATAAGGGAAGAACACAGATCAGTGGCGTTTTGCTGTTGGGGATGGGGGTTTTGGAGACTTTGCTGAAGTCTATGAAAGGATAACAAGGGCAACTTTCATATGCTACAAATATTCTTATTCCTGATTTTGGTGGTAGATCAACGGAGCTAGGTATGTGTTAAATCTGTACACCTGTGCACCAAAATAAGTGATTTTATTGATATGAAATGGAGAATTGGAATGATAGATATAAAGAGAATAGGGTACAGAAAGATGTTCTGTAAGTGCTTCTGGAAGTTTAATACCATCATTTGGAGCACTAAGTATTTCAGATCTTCCATCTGTCTCCTAAGATTTAAGAGCAGTGGTAGCTTGCATCATCATTTAAACCAGACAGAAATTATGTTCGCATTTAATAAAAGATTTTTCTAAATGAACAGACTGTCCCAGTGAAGAGATCAATCTTTTCTCCCGTCATTATTTTCAAGTGAGGATTTATTTACCTTTTCCATATTCATTTGCTAAACTTTTCCTGAATTTATACTTAGATTAAATCTTTTAGCTAAATATTAAATCACACAAAGATACAGTTATCAAGAACTTCATAGGGAATTTCAGCATCATATTAAAATACAGAAACACAAGAAAAATCTTAAAGTTACCTTAATGCAAAGTATGAGCTCTACATCTTATTTTGTTATATAGGTATGGTGGAGACATCAAAGGGCCTTTGGTTTTAGACCCAGGAGATTGAATTCTTACCTTGACCCTCACCATCCTCTTGGAGAGAACTCAGACAAGGCTGTTACGAAAGGTTGAGCCAATGCTGCTCATCTCTATCCCCTCTGACAGATGTGCTCACACCAGTAAAGCAACACTTAGCTGTTACCCAGTGGCAGCAGCTGGCTAGCAGTTCTGTGGATCCGTGTGCACCCCTCTCTCCATCGTGCACAAAGAATTTTTGAAATGTTTTCCAAACTCCAGGGGTTTTGGAGACAGTGGAACTAGTGTGTATGAATCTTAAGTGGTACATTAAATAGACAGTGGGGTCCCCTACATGCCACCCCATTTTCACATGTACAACAGCTTTCTGGTCCTCTTTCCTGTCTGGTACTAACTTCTGAAGACTTTGTATTGTTTCATTGTTTTTTATTAACGTAACGTTGCTTTCCAACATGGTATATTACCACACCCTGTCCACTACCAAACACCCTTAATCCTCCACCTCACCCTGTATAATATAAGGGTGTAATATAAGCACCTTTAATCCTCCACCCCAGTCCATTGGGGCCTTAGGGTTTCCCTGTCTCCTCCCCTTCTAGTATCTCAATTCTATGCTCATTATTGTAGGATTTGTTTTGGTTTAGTTTTGACTGTTCTTTTGTTTGATTCCCCTATATCCCACCTGGGAGTACATCACAGTCTTGTGTGATTTATTTGTCTTTCTCTTTCTTGCTTATTTCACTTAGCATCTTCCCCTCCAGTTCCAGTTATGTTATTGCAAATGGCAAGATTTCATCTTTTTTCATATCTGGGTATCTCTCCACCGTGTATATATCACCACGTCTTCCCAGCCCACTCTTCTGTCCTTGGGCCCTTAGTTTGTTTCCCAGACTTGCCTGTTGTAAATAGTGCTGCCGTGAACATAGGAGAACATTTGTTCCTTCAAATTAGGAAAAGCAACACAAGGATAATAGGGACCCAAGAGCAGAAGCCTTTTCTTTACACGCTTCAGAAACACTGGCGAGGCAGTGATTTGTTTCTGTGGGGAGAGAAGAAAGACGGAAGGTTTCCAGTTGGTTTTAGGGTGAATTTTTAAGAGCTAGAAAGACCTGAAGTCATTGTGTTCCTGTCTCCATCTCTGCCTCGGGCCGGCTCTGACAGTCAGTGGCACCCACCTGATAGTCTGATGGGAACCGGGGGGGGGGGGGGGCAGTGGTAACCCAAGGCAGAATATGGGTCTGGAAAAGCAGCCCCTCATGGGCGTGGCTATTCAGAGGGGGGCCCAGGGGCCCAGAGGAGTGTTTCAGCAGGTGGGAGTGAAAGACACACCTGGCACAAAAGGCAGCAAGACCGCAGGCCACACACTAAACAAGCAAAGCGATGTGGGCCGTAGCGCCAGCTCTCTGCTCCAATGAGACTGTTTACTTTCCTTTGATGGCCCTGCTGCAAATTCCAGTGGAGTCTCAGAGTTTCCAGGACCACGTCGATTCCCCTGAGTTTGGAACAAGCCTAAGAAAGACCCAAGAATCGTTGGGATCCCAATAGTTATTTTTTTACATATTTTTAATACATATTTTTATTGTTATTTATGTCTTTTACATTTTGTATTCCCCTTGGGTAGCCCGCCACCAATTCACCCGTGATCCATCTCCGTGGTCCCTTGTGTTCTTTTCTGTTCCATTTTGTGCGATTTTCCTTCCCTCCTTCCCCCTCCCCACCCCCCGCTGATTGTCTCGCTCCTATTTGGTTTCCTTATAGTCCTGTTATAAGTGAAACCATTCGATATTTTCTCTTTCTTTCTGGCTTATTTCACTAAGTATGATCCCCTCTAATTCCATCCATGTCGCTGCAAATTGCATGTGTTTATCTTCTTTCCCCAACAGTTATTTTTGTTGCTTACAAAAACCCGATTGGAGAATGTGGATACAGATCGACTGAGCTTTCGACTCCTTCCCATTGGGTTAAACAAAGGCCCAGTCCCCGGAGCAGTGGGTCACTGGCCTCACCTGTGAGGGCACCGGAGGGAGCAGACCAGCACGCCCGTGTCCAAAGGGCAGAGGAGAGAGAACAGTGCACAGGACGTTCAATTCTACTCTGGCCACGAATCGGAGATGTGCCCCACCCCCCGGGGGAGGAACAGATGAGGAAGGAAGAGAGGGCAGGGGGCTGTTGGAGCTGCCGTTTGAGGACTACAGGCAGCGGAAGGAAATTAGCCTCCTGTTTAACCCACGGAGTGCACCAAGGTCATTTGGGGAGGACACACACACGCAATGACACCCGGGCTAGCAGAGGGCATTACCCAGAGGACAGCTCAGCAGTCAAGGAGATGGCAGGCGCTCCAGGGGAATGAGAGGACACTGAGAACGCAAGATTGCTCTTGAGATCCAGAGTTTTAAATTGTGACTCATGATGGAAATGTTAGTCTAAATAGCAGAGAGGAAGAAGTCATCTTTCTATCTCCCACACACCCAGGAAAGAGGAATTTGGTCACTGTTGTTTTAACAAGCCCCTTGGGTAGGGTGTATGGGGGTCAAGGCAGGACCTCAGAATCCTCACAGAGGAATCCGCCAAGAGTGGGCTCCATCTATCCTGGTAAGCATGGCGGCAGCTCTCTCGGAGCAGTTCTGGGCACTTTCCACTGAAGAATGGGAAGGAAGCAGGGGGGTGAGCAGGGAAGATGTCCCAGGCTGAGAGTAGCCTTGAAAAGTCTGCAACAAGCATCCCTTTGAAGTCCCTTACCTGTTCTATCTTAAAAATTCACCCAATTTTAACAGTCTCACACCATACTTCCATTTCACTTTGATAGCAAAATGGGGATTCAATTACCTACCATTAAGGAAAGGGATGCTTCCCGGGGAGATTTGGTCATATGTTTTGTCCTTGAACTTGCATATTCAAGGCAGGTTGCTGGGTAACCCTATGCCTCGTTCCATGGTAATACTCCCAGTCGTGAGCAGCTCTGTTTACATGCAGTATCCATGTGTCCGTCCCTCTGACACAAAAATACTAAACACCAGGATGATTTGCAAGAACTTCCATGTTATGAGACAGAGAAGACGTGGGTACTAGTCTCATGGAGCTATGACTCCTAATAGAGGAATTCACAGCATCCATTTATAATAAGATAATAAATGTCAAGTGTCTGTCCAGTGATGACGAGTTAGTTGGCATTTTTAAAAAACAGCCATTTTATAGCTGTTTTTTTATTATTATTCTAAGAAAGGCAAATAGTATTGACTTTTTGGCTTGAAAAGGCAGGAGACTCTTAAAAGTCTTGGCCAAAAACCAAAAGAAAACAGCAATATCTTCCTTGGGGTTCTATTTTTTTCTAACCTTCACTAGGTCAAAGAGACGTTTTAGTCAAAAACAAAGCAAAGCAAAACAAAAATAACATTGCCTGACCTCAAATAACTCTCTATGCGGTAGTATGTGGGTGGTGATGTATAGCCAAACGCACTAATTTTTTGATACATGTATAGATCATTATTCCTGCAAGATTGTAAATCCCTTAAAATAGCAGTTGGGCTGAAGGAGCATCATTCAACACAAACCTAATGCAAGAGGCAGATGTAGCTTTTCCTTTCCTTGTAGACACATAAAAGATGCAAGGAAACAGGTAAATTTCTTTCTTTTTCTTTTTTAAAAGATTTATTTATTTATGCATACAAGAGCTGGGGTGTGGGCCAGAGATGTGTGTGCGTGCAGAGGTGAGAGGATTCACCAGAGACAGAGTGGGGAGCAGAACAGGCAGATTGACTGAAATGCACTGCTGAGGGGAGCAGCAGTCGAGACAGAAGGGGTCTGCTGCGCCCTGTGGGAAGCTCCCTGGCGTGGGATTGAACTCGTGCTGCAGTGGCTGGGGATAGCTTCATAGGGCTGAGACTTAACCCCTGTGCTACCAGGGAGGCCCGAAACAGGTAAACGTCTAAAATCTAATATAGAATGGCACCATATGACTTCTAAAACTAGTTTGTAATAATCAATGAGGATTTTGCCTGACGTCTATGTCGCCTGAAGCTGCCACCCTTGTGGAGACTCACACGAAGGAGCCAGTAGAAAGCAGGTGAGAGCCAGCCATGACCCCAGCTGAGGCCTCTGGTCAGCTGTCCAGACTTCCCAGCGAGGCCCCAGACCTTGAGGAGTGTGGTCATCAATTTGTTACACAGCGTTAGTAACTGAAACTAATTTAATTTTAAATACATTCATCCATTTATATTTTAATTCTATGAGTGGGATCGCTACATTTTTTATTACTGACATCAATTATTGAAAACATTTTCCTGTAATAAAATTGAGATCTTTAACTCCTCCCTTTAGATAGATCACATCGTCTAAATTTTTTCTGTATTTTCTGTACTGTTCCATCAATCATTTTTCAGGCTATATGTATCTAAGCATCACGCTGTAAAATTATTTACTCTTTATTAAACATTTCAAGCTAAAACAAAAAACTAACACGCCCAAAGTATTATTATTTTAGTACAAAATCAATATAAAACTAATAAATGAGATATTTTACATTCTTTGTATCAAGCCTTCGAAATCCAATGTGTATTTTATGCTGATAGCTGCCTCTGTCAGAATGAGCTACATTTCAATAGCTCAACAGATGCACACCAGTGGCCACCCATGTTGGACAACTCAGGGACAGATGCAACAGTTTTAGTTAAAAATTCAAGAATGTTTCCCCTGAGAGGTACGTGTATGTGTTTATTTTTCATCATACACATTGACGATAACAAACACACTCAATGGAATTCTAAGTTTATTAATCACTCCTTAAGCAGCATAATTCAGTACAATGCAAATTTTGGGTAAACATAGTAACTTTGAACATTCCAGAGGTAGGTCTGAAGTAGATAGTTTCTTTTTCTTTGTCCTCAGTGGTTCTGCATTGCTATGATACTTGGCTCCTACTTCCGGTACTCAGAGTTTTTATTTTCTCTCTTCTCCATCAATATCAGGTTCTTGCATAGCCTTAACCTATAGTCCTAAAGCCCAAACTCTCACTCACACACACACACACACACACACACACATATCCCTGAACACACACAGCATGCACCC
The DNA here is from genome assembly GCA_004024925.1 of Scalopus aquaticus. NCBI lineage: Eukaryota > Metazoa > Chordata > Mammalia > Eulipotyphla > Talpidae > Scalopus > Scalopus aquaticus. The sequence continues at coordinate 56,515 of PVIJ01005940.1, read as the reverse complement.
TTATAGTGAACAGCAGTGTGTGTGCCAAAGAGCACATTATAATGTGTTCTTGGACCTGAAATAGTCTCCTGTGAGTAAAAAAGCATGTATTCGCCCCTGCCTCTCACTAGCCTCAGGAGACTGGCAGCTGGAAGGCGCATGAGGTTCTTACATAAAGAATCACTGTATTAATTTATTCAAGTGTGTATTTATTTTTGATGCTTCCTATCTTTCTCTTAAGACCATGGTTTGAAAAACTCATGCAAAACACTAACACTATACAAAAAACAAACCATTTGACTAATGAAGAGATTTAATTATCTCTCCAAGTATTAATTACTTTTGGATATAGAAAAGACCTAGGGATATTTAGAGAGCTTGTTTCTAGAAATAAATACCCATGGAGGTATTTAGTTCTCCTCTGAGAGTTTTAACACATTATTTGCACAATCATATTACTAACACTGTCAATGCAAAGAAAATTCCAAGGCATACAGCAGTTATCCACTGCGTACCCTGCGGTGTGCAGACTAAGTAGAACCAGACATTATCAATGGAAATACACCTGAGGTCACCATAATGATGTCATAAATGGCTACTATCATGTAACTTTACTCATAGTTTTCTTGACACTTAGTAGATTTCTTGAATCACTTAGTAGATTCCATGTACAGTGCTCAAAGTATTGTCCTCACGATGTCATCGAGTCCTCCCAGAGCCTTTCCAGGAATGCACACCTAGTCTTCAGGTGAGGAAACTGAGGCCCAGAGCGAGATTCTGCTTTCCTGCAGTGAGAGAGTCCAGATAAAGGAGACGCCTCTGACGCCAGGCTCCTAACAGCCCTGTGACTATGCATTGTATCCGATCTCATTTTCTAGAGGCACAAACTGAGCCCCCAACTAGAAATCTCGTAAAGGCCCCGGGCTGTCACCAGGTGTAGAGTTTGTCTTCTCAGCCCAGGCCACGGCGGGTCATTGACTGTGCTGGTCGCCTGAGCTCTGACTTCCCGCCTCCGTGACTGTGGAAACAAGTTTCTGCTGTTCCCAAGCCACCCCATCTGCACTGTTTTGTTATAATGGCTCAAAAAGACTAACAGGGCCTCCCTGGTGGTGCAGGGGTTAAATCTCAGCACTGTGAAGCTGTCCGCAGCCACTGCAGCACCAGTTTGATCCCTGGCCAGGGACCTTCCCACAGGGCGCAAAGACCTCTCCTGTCTCCCCTCTCTCGCTCCCCTCAGCAGTGTACTTCAGTACATCCACCTGTTCTGCTCCCCACTCTGTCATTCTTCCTGTCTGCTAAAAAAAATAACATTTCAGTTCCATTAAAATACTCGCTACGCGACCAGCAGTGAGAGCTGCCGGAGGTGCCGGAGATCTAGGTCGCAAGCAGATGGAGAAGCCCTTAGAACACCAGGCTTGGAAATTCGGACTTTGTCCTTCAGTCCACGGCAAAACAGTTGCACAAATTACCAGAGTAATAATCACATTCAGTTTCTTGTTTCATGTTACAGTTCTGAGTTGGAACGCTCCACATATGGCCTCTAAACAATCTACTCAACTGCAGAATTGGCCCGTGTTTGCGGTGTGGCTGGCCAGGCTCTTCCCTCATCTAAAGACATCAAACTCTCAGAGGTTTCCATCTGTGAAAAGTGTAAAAAAAAATAGCAGTTCAGAATAGCCTCTTTTACAAATATCTACCACGCGCATGGATGGATGATTTCACCCAGTCATCCATCTTTTTATCTGATTACATGTATTTATTGAATACCTATCATGTTCCAGAAGCTGTACAAGAATTTATATTATATTAAAAATGACTTTATGTGAATTATGCATGCATATTTTATTTATAACATAAATAATAATAATAAATATTTCAGAGAGCTAGAAATCTTTATTCAATAGTCAAAACCATTACTAATATGGCATTGTACAATTTATAAATATTTTGAACATAATTAACTTACTCATTACTTAAACAATTGTGAAATGTTTACTTTGAGCTAAGCACTAGGTATATAAAGATGGGTGAGAATCCCCTAACTCCTACCTGTGACAGATGGGTGGGGACATAGGATGAGGGAGGGTTAAGTAGTAGGGAGGGACCAGCACCGCAGCTGCAGGTGGGCGGCGCCTTGTCACCCACACTTTGCAGACAGGGAGACCCAGAGTCGCTGGTTTAGCAGGAAGCCAGAGAAGAGACTGCAGCGACATCAGACTATGAACGGGATCTATGAATACCCGAACCTTCATCCTCTCCTTTCCCCCTCCCTCCTGTCTTTCCTGAGCAAGCCAGTCCTAACACATGAGGGGGGCAGAGCACCGATGGCATCCGTGGGGGGCTGGAGAAAACCATGGTGGCCCAGAGCAGAGTTTTGAAGCAACGACTTGTCTCTGTTCCATGTCTGAGGCTTCCGGAGAGAACAAGTGAAGTCTGGAGACCCCTCAGCTGCTGGAGGCTGAGATCTGTCCCCTGGAAGGGACATTATCGGGACCCTGGAGCCAACACTCGCTGGGTTTCTGCAGCTCTTAGCCACACTACTGCACGTGGCCACCTCAGGGGTCTCTGCCTCCGCAGCAGGTTGTCTGTGTTCCTTGGGTGCACTTCCCCAGCCGAAGGGGGAGGCCAGCCTGTCTTGGCGCCCTGACTTTGGCAGATACCTACGATGCGTTCCTCTCTAGTCACAGCCATCCACGTCCAGGGGGAGAAAGCAGGGCCCACCTCTCCGTCAGAGGAGAGCCCACACTGTAAGAACATTTGGATGGGCCTCCCTGGTGGCGCAACGGGTAAGTGCAGCTCTGTGGAGCTAAAGGCAGCTGCGGCGCTGCTCCCCTCAGCAGTGTATTTCCGTCAATCTGCCTGATTTGCTCCCCACTCTGTCTCTGGTGAACTCTCTCACCACCCCCCACACCTCTGGCCTGCACCCCAGTTTGTATGCATAAATAAATCTTAAAAAATAAGAACAGCATTCCGGTTGCAAAACCTTTATGGGGCCCCTTGGAGAACAGAGAGTGCCCCGGTACATGGAGAACACGGCATCCATTTCGAGACAGTCTTGCTAAACTGTGTAATGCAAAGCCAAGCACGAGGCAATTTTAGACAAAGCCAAATTGAGGCACATTGTACAAACTGCTAGTCTGTAATCTTCAAATATGCCAGAGCATGAACTTCGAGGAAAGACTGATAAACTGGTTCAACATGAAAAATGGTAATGAGATATGAGGGCAACTTGTGATTCTGAATTAGACCCTTTCACAGTAAAAGGCATCATTGGGACATATGTAAACATTAATGGAATTTGAAGATTAGATGGTCACGATGCACCAAGGTCATCCCTGATTCTGATGAGGTTATTGTAGTTATGGGAAGAGTGTTGTTGTTTAGAGGAAATTGACGCTACGATCACAGAGGAGAGGGTATGTCATCAAGAATGGACACTCAAGTCTCCTTGTTCTACATTCTCAGTTTTTCCTCAAGTTTTAAATTGTTTAGTAAAAAATATCTAACCTCTTTTTATCTTCTTTTTCTCTTTTTGATTAACCAAAGCAACATCTGGATCTCCAAGGCTATTTCCACCAAAAGCATGAAAACAGTTGGGTCTATCTTTCTTCAAACCAGCTGGAAACGTGTACCAAATCTTCACTTCCCTTTGAATATACCAAGATGAAGGAAAATGTGGAAAATTAAATCAAAACCGAGCTCTTTAAGCTTTCTATCATATTCTTTTGCTTATTTTTACCGAGGAACTATAAGATAGAACAAAACCTATTTCTTAAATAATTCACACTTTGTATTGACTGAGATCACAGCAGGTAGTTTAGAATAATCGATCCATAGCGTGTCATAACAAGGTTCTGCTGGGGGAGACACAGAGTCTGAGATTCTCCCAATTGCTCTAATTGTATGATCCTTTATTTAGAAGTTCTGTTCAAGTCAAGATTATGTTCAGACTTTTTCAACTTCTGAAAATCACCTTGTTACTATGGTTAAATCTGATTCTTAATTGTTCTTATAAAGCCACAAAACTCTACTCACTAATCTGTTAAAAAATAAAGAAGAAAATAAAATAGAGAAGTTCAAAAAAATCAAAGAATGATTTTTAGTTTTCACTCTAAAGTACTCTCTTATCTCTCTCTATATATTTTATTAGTTTTTGTCTGAATTAAACATTTCTGTAGACATTATATAGAAGTCACACCATTTTTATTTTTATTTTTTCATTCAAACTGCTGTCATTTTGTAGATAATTTTCATACCTATCAATTTTAATGGCGAATAACACATCCACCCACCGCAGACGAATTTGTTCAGATTTCTCTCTCAGCACAAACTTTTCTCCTGATTCAAATCTTGCCCTTCCAGATTACCCCAACTTTCCCTGCAGTGGTCTTTCCTTTCAACATTCACCACATTTAATGAGTTCCTCCAATTGACGTTTGTCAGACATAGCCAGTATGGGAAGGTCTTTTTAGTTTTTCTTTCTAGAGTTCTGTTGTCTGGTCTGGTAGTCCCTAAGTACAAATGTCTGTCTACATTTAAAATTGAACAAGGCCTCCCTGGTGGTGCAACGGGTTAAACACAGCATTACTATGAAGCTGTCCGCAGCCACTGCAGCATGAGTTTGATCCCCAGCCAGGGAGCTTCCCACAGGGTGCAGCAGACCTCTCCTGTCTCCCCATTGCTCCCCTCAGCAGTGTACTTCAATCTCTGCTTGTTCTGCTCCCCATTCTGTCTCTGGTGAATCCTTTCACCACCCCACACCTCTGGCCTGCACCCGAGCTTATATGAATAAATAAATCTTAAAAAAAATTAAATTAAACAAATTCAATTTAAATGAAATTTAAGGATTCAGTTCCTCCATTACACTCACCACATTGCCCACGCTCAATAGCGCCTGTGACTGTTGACCGTGCTGAAAAGTGCAGCGTAAGGACAGAGGGACACGACACCCAAGGAAAGGGCTCGTGGCCAGCTCTGCCCGAGTATGAGTCCCTCAAAGTCCTGCTATTCCGGGTGCAGGCCCAGGTGTATGGGAAGGACATTCTCATTCAGAGGCAATCAGTGCAGACACTTTCAAGAATAATCTGGTAACATTTAGTAAATATGACCACGTATAACTTTACCAAATCTATTTTTCTACTTCCACGCAGATGTTCTACAAAGAAACTCGTGCACATGTGTGAAAATTGATGGGAACCATAGTTCATGGCAGCAGTAAACTAGGAATGAAATCCAAATGTCCACGATGGAGCATGAAATGAGAGAGATTCCTATCAGGGAAATCTCTACAACACTTCAATGCAGTAAGTATCATTTGTATCAGTCCAGAGGATATAGAAATAATAGGGTTATAAACATTAAAACCTGCCCTTACAATGGCGTGTATGTGTGTCACCACATTGTAACAATATAAAGGCACAAACAGCACTGCTGCCTCTGTTCAGTGTGTGGGGAGACAGTGAGACAGGGAAAGGAATTAAAGGCTGTCAGTAATATTCGTTAAAGCAATTGACAATATTATTTCTAGTAATAATCCTAAATATGATATGACTATGACAAAGGGTTATTATTTGTCCATAGTGAGTAGTAAGCAAATAAATACACTTTAGGCAATTCTCTAAATAGTCTATCTCCCCGACCCCAATACTTTCTGATATTCTTCAAACGCCTCACATCTAACAAGGACAGACTATGGTTCCAATGGAACAACAACTTGTTCCTTTCTCCGGTCAAATTATTGTTTTCATTTGAAGGGAACGGGCTTATTAAGATGGCGGGGAAAGTAAGACAGAGGGAGGGACAGTGACGACCCAAGTCAATAGTTTCTGGATTTGCAGCAACAGCATCACCCACGACCTTGCTAGAAATGCAAATGTTCCACCTCTGGCTGGAGCTTACTGATCCCAAAAGTCTGAGACTATAGTAAAGCATTCTGTGTTTTAAGGTGTCCAGGTAATTGTGATTCATGCTTTGACTGAAAAGACCAGACACTAAATACTTATGGTTTTATGAGCCCAGCGCCAAGGAGACCAGCACGTACTCCTTGAAGAGATAAAGGGAGAAGGAGAGGGGCATGTGTGAGCACCTGATTTTTAATGAAGAACAACCTGTCAGTCATGTCTATGGACAAATAAAAAATCCATCCTTCTTTTTGAGGACATGTGTGACTTTCAGAAGGCTTGTATATTGGGGATTCTCCTTCCTCCCACACAAACTCTTCACAAGATTTCCTGTGGGTATGCAACATCTAACTGATGCAGCAAAGAAAATCAATGACAGAATAATACACAACTATAAAAAAGGTGGTGTCCTACCACTTACGACAGAATGGATGAAGCTGGAGCAGAGGATGCTTATGAATTAAGGAGAAAGACAAATGCTGGATGATTTCATGCATATGGAGAATATAAAGGACCAAAACAAATGAATATACTAAACCAAAGCAAAACACTAGACTCCACATATCTGGTGACGTGACTTGCATGTTAGCTGCCAGGCATTATTCAGAGTCCAATGGAGAGGCAATTTTGTTTTATTTTATTGAATTATCTTAGAAGTATGACTGGTATTGGAGTGGCCCCAGAGTTCTATGACGGGGTGACCTGTGATGGAGAAGCGAATGAGTCATCAGAACATTAATACCTGCTGCTCTGCGTGACAACACTGCAAGGCTTAGCTTCCGCCTGTGGGTATCAAATCATTGAATAAGTAATTTATCTTTTTTTTTCCACTTTGGTAAAATTCCACCAAAATGGGTGTGTTTTGGGGGGAGGGGAAGACTATTTATTTCTTTTAATGCTCTCTGCATTCTGCTGGAAAGTCCAGAAACTTTACTCCAGGAAGTGGGTTACCCCTGAGGTTATTCTCCATTAATGAATGTGTGTCCTGCAAGCTGATTCATCATCTTCTGCTGCACCTGTGATTCAACTACCTTGTGTGCTGAAAGGTAGGAAATGTGATCCTTTCCAATCTGATGACTTCAAGTGTGCTGTTTACTCATGGCTTCTAACTCAGTATCTTCCCCATGGACCCCTCACCCACCTTCTGAGGCACATACCCAATGGATAGGCCTCTCAGATTGGAGCTCTTCATGTACCCCCACCCCAGTCCCTGCCATGCATTCTCTGTAGACTTTCTCTCCTCAGCAATAGCAACTCCTTCTTCCAGATGCTCAGACAAAACTTTGGAGTCACCCTTAATTCCGCTCTTGCTCTTACACCCCATATTTCATGACTCAAGAAATCTTATTAACTTTATCTTCAAAATATGTGCAGAACCGCTCACTCACCCCACCTCTTATTTTGCCTCCTGGTAAGACAGTCAGCCCTGCCTATTTTTTTTTCAATGAAGTATCACTGGTTTATAACAGTATGTTGTTTCAGGTGTACAGCATTATAAATCACATCTGTCCATGCCATGTATTGTTTGCCACCAAAAGTCTAGTTTCTATCCTTCACCATACAATTCACCCCTTTTACCAATTTTACCCACCCCACTTCTTTCTTTCTTTATGGGAACCGCTATTTTATTCGAATAGTCTAAGAATAAGCTATTCCACTTCTAGGTATTTATCCAAAGAATGCAAAAGTAAAAAGAGATACATACAACCCCACGTTCATTGCAACATTATTGACAACAGTTACGACATCCGAACTAAGTGCCCAGCAAAGGAAGAATGGATAAAAAAGAATGTGCTGTATATACACAATGGAATACTACTCAGCCACAGAAAGATGAAGCCTACCATTTATAGCGATGTGGGTGGAGCTAGAGAAGGTCAACTCAGCCAAATAAATGAGACAGAGGAAGATACACCCTGTTTGATGTGGAAGATAAAAAAAAA